>JACEFZ010020685.1:85000-390000 GCA_014155875.1 Cepaea nemoralis | reverse complement strand
ATGCAAACATATTTCTTCATGTGATTCGTGAGGATCTGCCTTACTTATCTGAGAAAAAGCTATTTAACCTTTCGAATTCCTGCACAATAGTGGTTGTAAAATGAAAATAAAGAAAATAAAGGTAGTTTACTTGAACTAGAAGCATTTCCTTTATTAGTCGTGACTTAAATTTAGTGTCATAATTTGCTAATTCAACATAAATAAAATAAGCCTTGAGTTCTACCCAATTCATTAGAATGTTGAACGTTACTTTTCCCCGGACAAGCTAGCGAGTAGAAGAAATTTTCTCAAAAGGAAGTGGTGCAGTTCTAGCTTGCTGAAATTATTTCGATGAGTTCATAATTTTGAATAAATCTTTAAATGCTGCTCATCTTAGATTGCTATGTATAAATCAATTTGGTATTTCTGTCAGCAAATGTCCAATGTTTGAAGGTAGTTTTGACACTTCATATTTGACGCACAATGCTAATGAATGGCAAACACACTTGTACTGAACACGTGAAGGAGATACATCTGTTATTCTGAATCAAACTGAATTGTTGCATCCAACCATATTGGAAGCACCATCTGGTGCAAAACCAATGCTTGATTCCATTTTTCAATTTCATTGTTAATATAATTATATATATTCTCTCATGTAGCCCCCCTGAACTGGAATCAAACCTGGAAAACGAGTAGTAATTTCATGTCTTGTATCACTGAGGTATCTAACTAAAATGCACAAATACTTTTGAGTAGAGACATTAGTGAACTCATCAATGATGAGTGTATACTTCTTGTTTTGGAGATCTAGAATTAGATCAGATTTTAAAGATGGTGAAATAACATTTCTTATTAGTGATATGCACTTCGTTCGGTGTAATTTTATCTGACCAAGAGTGCTGCCCCAACCATGGGCTACCATTATTTCACCTAAGTGATCAATGGTGCATATGACACTATGGCAGGCCATGCTAACAGCAATTTGTAACTCTGCTAATTTGACTTCATCATCAATTTTCTTACTTGTTTTTATCACTGAAAGTGTTTTTTTTTTTTTTTTTGGTGTGTGAAGAAGATGGTGCGCCCCGCTTGTGTTTTTCTGCTGTTTCATGGTTTGCGAGGTTTGAAAGTTTTGGAACAATATTACACCAGCACAACTTGCAATATGCACATTCAGAACCATCAGTGGATTACTTGAGCCACACAAATGTCTTTTCCCATTGATCATTATATTTCCGATTAGTATCATAAGATGGTTTCCACTTTGGCATGATAATGGGCTCAATAATAAGAAATATTTGCCATGAAGGTATAATGAATTATAAAACTTAACTGAGCAGTAAGGTGGCTGCGCAGTGCACGAGTGCGCATTAGAACAGTACAAAATGAGATTAGAACAGTACAAAGTACGAAAAACCATAAGTGTTTAATACATGTTAAAGTTTGCAGAGGCCACAATGATTAATCTACATAGGTCAATTTTGTGCAAACAGAAAGACATGATAGTTCATTTAAAATTACCGTGGTAAACAATTGATATTACTGTGAAAACATGTGTATATTTCAGCTTGAAAGATGTATCTGATTATTTTACTATACGTTGTGTGACGTCTGCAGTATGTGACTGACGAGATGCAGCAAAACATGCCAGGCAATTAAATCGTGCAATTTATGGTTTGTGTCTTCGTTATTCAAATTCACTACGGGAAAGCATTGTTTTGATAATACTTGTTATTTGTTACGTTCGTTCTCGAGAATGAACCAAAAGCAGTATAAGCTAAGTTCATTATTTTGCATTTGATTTAGCTAAAAAAATGTTAAACCGAGATAAAAAATAACTTGACCAATTCAAAAGGGAACGAACGAACGAACAGACTTTATTTTCAAAGGGTAACAAATTGGGCACGCAGGCCCGTCTTACATTCGGCCCTTCCATTCACTCATCTTTCTTTCATGAACAGTGCATAGGAAAAAAACATTGTCACATGAATTTTGTAAACATAAACAATGCATATTACTATGTTATAAGACACATCCACCACCCACCCACACATCCCCCATTCACTCCAACTCCCCCACCCAACTACACACACATACAATACATTCCCCCACCCATCCACCACATCCCTACACATCTCCCCACCCACACACACCTCTCACCCACCACACATCCCATCCACCCACACCCCAAGCACACATACATTCAATGACCCACACATCCCCCACCTACACACATCTCCCCACCCACTCACATATCCTTTACCCGTCCCATTTCCCACCAACAATCACTCACCCAATATCCTCCTCCACAGGCATTTATAGCTAATTACAATTATGCTATTACAAATTTTAAAAAAGATAAGAAAAAAACCAAGGCGCCAAATTAATATTTTGACGCCAAACTTGTTTTTAAAAAGCCAGATTTATCAGATTTGGCGTTAAAAAGCCAATCTGGCAACCATGGTGTGTGTGTGTGTGTGTGTGTGTGTGTGTGTGTGTGTGTGTGTATCAGTGCGCCTATCTGTCTTACATACATACACACACACACACATACACGCTAGTTGTCTATCTCTGTGTGGCTGTGCCTCTATCTGTGCGTATATCTATCTTATATATCTGGTGGACATTGACACATTTAACAGATAAAAAAAAAACAACCCACACACTTGACATCTTACATTGATGTGTTGGCATATTGATGATTCTTCCTTTTGCACGGAGCTCCTGCAATAAAACGGCGTATATTATAGCATAAATCAAATGTCATTAGCGTATATTATAGCATTAATCAAATGCCATTAGCATATACTATAACATTTTAAAACAAAATTAAGTTGCATGTCCTTCACAGGACGTAGCAGTCACCCCCTGCATTTTCGCTATTCGTGATTCCTGGGCAAATTTTACGTTCAGTAGTTTGTCATTGCTTTCTGAACGACCGGCTCCTATACCTTTTTCGAAATAACCAGCACCCCTGTGTTTCGAACCCGGGTATACGGACTCACAAACCGCGTTCGCAAGCCCTTAGCCACAGAGACCGGTAGCATATACTATAGCATCAATCAAATTGCATTAGCTTATATTATAACATTAATCAAATGTCATTAGCATATACCATAGCAAAAATCAAATGACATTGGCGTATATTATAGCATAAACAAATGCCATTAGTGTATATTATAAGATTAGTCAAATAGCTTTAATATATACCATAGCATATGTAGCGAAACGCCAGTGGCCCATGTCCTTATGTATTCTGTTATTCTTGGTAAACAGGGGGAACCGGCTTTCGGAAGCTCTCAGTTCTTTATTCGCTCAATTCTCCATGAAAGATGGTTCTTTGGGTTATCTTCATACCACAATCTTTACATGGAGCGAGTATATATTTGTCTTTCCTTTCGGGTAGTCCCGAAGGCGCGCCTTGCGTCAAATGTGCACTGGTGCGGCTACTGGTCAATTGATGGCCGGGCAAACAAGTACCGTTTGCAAGTTGCAACTTGTCAAAGTTAATTAAAGATAACGACAGAAGTGCAACTACTACTAAGACATTTTGAAAGGTAAACTTGGGTTGTGGGTGGTCCAGACAGACCTGGACTTATAAATGTATTTTGTCTCAAAGGGGAAGATGAATTGGCGAAAAGCCAATCATAACCAATGAAGAGTTGGTTGACCGTTGGCAATCTAAATGGGCGTCTTGTTCTTGGCATAGCCGGGGAAGTGAAACGGAACAATATATCTCCCCAGAGGATTTCATTTGTTCTTGGCGTCAGATGAGCTGTTGCTATCTTTCTGTCTACGGCTTGAATTGGGCATCTGGTCATCTTTCTGTGGAATATCATCATTGGATAGCTATACCAATCTATGATCTATCTTCTTGAGCCAGAAGAGGCTATACACAGGACTATCTCTTTCGTCTGTTACTTGATAGGATGATGTCGGGAAGATAATGGACTTCTCTATCTCATTGAGAGAACCTGCATTCCTCTAAATCTATGTGTTCTGTGAGGCACTACCAGTACCTTGCGGCGACAGCTCAGACAAGAGCAGCGGCCGGGAGGGGTAGTATCCTCTTTCCTATTCTTGCTGGGAGTGGGGAACTACACTGCGTGCCATACAACCCCAATACTATACTTTTAGTAACGAGGGGAAACACACAGATGACTGGGCACACCACACCACAGGATCGTAGTTGTGAGAAAGGCAGCGTTTGTAAGTGAGAGGGAAGCATGGAAATGATTGTGCCAAATCATAATAAAGGCTTGGTATGAATGTGGAGAGTGTGTCGTGTGGGCAAAAAGACAACAGGACTTCGTCCAGCTGGAAGTCTCCTCAAGCCCGGACGTGGTCAATCCAGGGGCCACCTGACAGGTCAGGCCCAGTCATTCAGGTATTAATTATAGTGTATTTGTGTGATACATGAGTCAGCCCAGTCGCTCAGGTTTTGTTTGTCATCTCCAGGGTCCTCTTCTATGGGAAGTGAATATGTCTTCTAACGGACATTATCACCAGTGCTTCTAGGCTAACGCCAATATGTCCGACGAGGCCAACTCAAGGTTTGGTGTGCTTAACTCTGAGACAGAGGCAAGGTGCAGGTCTTGAGGCAAGGACATTTTGCATAACTGGTGCATTGCCGGTCTTTTCAACAACATACGCCTGAGAGCAGTTGTTGTATGGAGGGAGCCTAAGAGAGATTTTCTGGCATACCCATTTTATACCAGACATTAAAAGGCACCCATCCATTATCCCTCCACGAACACCTCACCGTATCTGCAACCGTAAAGCTTTTCATAGGTCAGTGAAGACCTGGTGCCGAATTAATTCATGTGGCAATGAACAGAAGTCCTCAACACACCAGTCGCTTGGATTCTACAAAAGCCTGTTGAATCTACAACCAGTTGCTGGAGAAAGAAGGAGATTCTGACATCTTTGGTGAGATATGTCTGGACAGATCAGACTGTATCTGAAGCTGGATCTGTGGCTGTGGTGACTGGAGGCTCTGTGTCAAAACTTTACCAGTGTAGTGTCTGTGTAGATCTATATGTTTATCTGCCTTTATGTGTTCCTGTGCTGTTCTTGATTAGGTTAATAAAATTACTTCCAAGTTGTTCTGACGACTGCCATGTTATTTATGTGTCAGCCAGAAGAACACTGCAGGAAATAGGTCCCTAGGTCGAAAGGAAGCGTGACAGTGAGTCCAGGGAAAACGGAGGAGGGTTGGCAGGTAAAGACCTATCCCAGCCAGGGCTATAGAAGATTAATTAAACATTGTGACCGGGCTATTTGGGACCCTCCACGTAGCTTGTTACAATTTCTGGGGGCTCGTCCCGGGATATTTGAAATCCTGGTGGAGTTCTGGCTGATTTAGTGATAGGGGACAGATATCCTTGTTTTCTATCAATAGGTTCTGCCTACCGTGCCTGGCTATTGTCTATACTCTTCCTGACACAGACTGACCGACATACGACGTGTTGTGGTCGTGTAATGTAACTTGTTGTGTATTTGTGAGGGCAGGTGAATAGACAATTACCTCTTCCCTTACCCTCTGAGTTTAAGATGGCATCAGCTGGGTTTAATGTCGCTGACGTACAGGCTACAGGGCGTGAAATGGGTTATGATGGAGCGGAGTTACAGAAATATGTGCAGGAGGTGGAAAGAGACTACAGACAGGCTGTGCGCGAAGCCAAGAGGATTGAGGCGGAGGCTGAGGTTAAGAGGATGGAGGCTGAGGCTAGGAAGATGGAGGCCGAGCAGGCAGTCAGAGACCATGAGTTCCGTATGAGAGAGTTGGAGCTGAAAGCTCAAACTGCCAAGGAAAGAGACGGTGCAGTGGGAGACACAGTTCTCCCTGACTCAACAACTTCTGGTGGCGGTCCATACCAGGCAATGAAGTTCCCATTGCTCCCGTTCGATGAACACAAAGATAAGATCGACCAGTATCTTCACAGATTTCGGTCGATGGCTTTGGCTATGGGATTGGAACGAGGGAAATGGAACTTGAAACTCTCACAGGGCCTGAGGGGGACCGCGTACGAGGTCTATTCTAGGTTGCCACCTGGTATGGAGAATGACTATGAAGCTCTGGAGAAAGCACTATTGAAAAGGTTCCAGATGACAGCTCATACTTATCGACAACAGTTCAGAAAGTCGAAGAGAGAGCCAGGAGAGATGTTCGCAGCCTACAGTGTCAGACTGAAGTCTTACCTTTTGAAGTGGATGTCATTAGCTGGATTTGCTAACGACTATGAAAGTTTGGAAGAATTGGTGGTCGTGGACCAAATGAAGAGGATGATGCCTAAGCCATTGCAAACCTTCTTGCTTGAAAATGGGGCAGAAAAGTTAGACTTGGTAAATACATTAGCGGAAAGGTATGTGCTAGCTCATGGAGATAATGGGGAATTGTCACAACCCAATCCCCGACCACCAGACACATGGTCTGGAAAGAAGAAGAACCCTAAAACAGCTCACACCAAGAAGGAGGATCCTTTCGATAAGGTTCCGAGTAAGAAACCCTCTGGTAAGAGTCCACCTGGATCTCCTAAAAGAAAGTGGAGTGAAAAGTGGTGCGCCTATTGCAAATCTCCCACACACAATACGGTTGATTGCCGGCGTAAACAGAAAGACTCTCACTATGCTGCTTGTCTTGTAGAAACCGGGGAAGGGTCTCACAAGGAGGTAGAAGGGAGGGATCTTGGGAACAAAGATTTAGAAAAACCACCAGTAGTAGAAACGGTACTTGTGAACGGTCAACCAGTTGAGTGTCTCTACGACACCGGTCTGCAGTTTGAGGCTGTAATTTCATCACACTTAGTGAGCCCGGAGCAGCTAACCGGGGAATCTATTGAGATTCAAACGGCGACAAAGAGTGCGGTAGCGATGTCTCTTCCAATTGCGAAGGTAGACATCAAATCAAAATATGTTACCGGCACTATACAGGCAGCCGTTCTGCTAGATCCTATCTTCCCAATGATCTTGGGTTGTCGCTACGTCTTTCTAGGGATTCCAACCGAACCCATGTACGTAGGGGCAATGCAAACCAGATCTCAATCGGAGGATGAGCAGACGCCGGCCTTGATCGTGAATCCTTTGCCTGGGGAGTTACGAGCTGCTCAAAGCCAGGATGCTACTTTGCAACCTTGCTTCAACCAGTTGCCAAAAAGTTCTGACCCACCAAGACGGGGTCAGTATTATATGAAGAATCGGTTACTGTACCGGAGAGCCGGAGTGGAGGATCGCCAGCATGGACAGCTGGTAGTTCCTAAGGCTTATCGGGAACAGCTTCTTCATATGGGACACACCATTTCTTTCAGTGGACATATGGGTGTCGGGGCAACTCTCCAGCGCATTTCCTGCCATTACTACTGGCCAGGGATGACTGGAGACGTGCGTAGGTACGTCAAGTCGTGCCCAGAGTGCCAGCGTGTGGCACCAAAACACTGGACAGCTCCGGTAGTCCTGGGAGACATGCCCATTATGAACTCTCCTTTCGAGAGAGTTGCCATCGATCTTGTTGGTCCTCTTCCTAGGACTAGGAAGAGGAATAAGTACATTCTCACGATGGTGGATTGCTGTTCCATGTGGGGCGAGGCGATACCTTTGGCCACAATCGACTCTAAGCGAGTGGCTGATGCACTGATGGAGACCTTTACTAGGTTGGGATTTCCCAACCAGATCCTAACGGACAATGGGTCTCAGTTCTGTGGTAAGCTGATGGAAGAAGTCTTTCGTATCTTCCAGACTAACCACATTCACACAAGCCCATACCACCCTCAGTCTAATGGGCAAGTAGAGAGGTTTAATGGTACCTTGATGACCATGCTTCGGAAGCTGGCTCAAGAGAAACCAGACAGATGGGATGAGTATATCTCAGCCGCCTTGTTCGCCTATCGGGAGGTTCCCCATGGGTCGACCGGGTTGCCACCAGCCACTCTACTATTCGGGAGGCCAATCAAGGGTCCCTTAGAAGCCTTATTGAGATGTTGGACAGAGGAGGAAACTTCTGAAGAAGCTGTATCCTCTTATAAATACGTCGAAGAGTTAAAGAAAAAACTCCAGACGGGTTGGGCTTTGGCAGCTCAGAATCTGAGGGCGGCCAGAAAGAGACACGCGGCCTACTACAATAGAAGGACGAAAGATAGGTCTCTTAAGGTGGGGGATCGGGTTCTGTTGTTACTTCCAGTAGGTTCCAATAAACTCGAGATTGGTTGGCAGGGGCCGTTCCCGGTGGAAAGGGTTGTGTCCCGCACCAACTATGCCATCCGGATCAGGGGGAAATCCAAAATCTTCCACATTAACCTTCTCAAAAAGTTTGAAGAACGATCTGATGGTACTTCTCTCCCACTCATGACTATGGCGGTCGCGATGGAAACTGAATCGGGCGAAGACGCGGATCGGGGTTATCCATTACACCCTGGGGAAACCTATAGGGATGTCCATATAAATCCTGATCTGTCGGCTGAAGAAACAGACCGTGTCATCCGGTTGTTAGAGTCCCATCAGCAAATTCTTACCGATCGGCCAGGGCGGACAGGGTTGGTCGAGTTTGATATGACTCTGACTACCCAAGACCCAGTTCGCCAGAAAATATATCCAGTACCCTTTTCGAAAGAGAAGGCCCTGGAAACTGAAATCCAGAAGCTTCTGGACGATGACATCATCACTCCTTCGACTTCTCCTTATAATGCCGGGGTTGTCTTGTTGAGGAAGCCAAGCGGGGAGCACCGCTTATGTATTGATTACAGGCATTTAAACAGTTGTACGACATTCCAAGTTGAGCCGTTACCAAACACAAATCAACTGTTTGCCAGATTAAATAGGGCAAAGTACTTCTCAAAAATTGATTTAAGCCGGGGATATTATCAGATCCCTGTGAAGCCTGAGGTTCGGCCTATGCTCGCTTTCAGTACTCCGAGCGGCCATTACGAATTTAAGGTGATGCCTTTTGGGCTGAGCAATGCGCCCAGTGTGTTCACACGCATGATGAGGAAGTTATTAGACCCTTTAAGGGATCCTTCTGTTGTCTCGTTTATGGATGATATTCTCATCGCGTCTGACAATCTGAAAGATCACCTGAAATCCTTGGAAAAGATCTTCATAAGATTGAAAGAGGAGGGGTTAACCGCCCGTCCGGCCAAATGCATGATTGGCTATCAATCCTTGGAATTTCTGGGACACACTATTACCCCAGGGGGACTGGTACCGGAAGAAAAGAATATTGAGAAGGTCCGTCTCGCACCCCGTCCTAAATCCAAAAAAGATGTTAGGTCTTTCTTGTCTTTGTGTGGGTTTTACCAGAAATTCATTCCGAAGTTCAACGAAATTGCGGCGCCGTTAACTGAGACCCTGAAGAAAGGATCACCAGATCTTATAGTCTGGACCCCGAGCTGTGAAGAAGCTTATGGGAAGCTGAAACAGGCGTTGGTGGATAGGCCAGTCCTGCAACTCCCAAATTTGGAGAAAACGTTTGTTCTGAGAACCGACGCGAGTAACATAGGGATTGGAGCAACTCTGTTGCAGGAAGGGCGAGATAATCCTTCGGTGCTGTGTCCGGTGGCATATGCCAGTCGAAAACTGTTACCCGCCGAACGGAATTACTCCACCGTCGAACGGGAATGTCTAGCTCTAGTGTGGGCGGTACAGAAATTTCAACCTTATCTGTATGGAGTCCAGTTTAAAGTACAATCCGACCATCAACCTCTGACGTTCTTGGCAACTTCTAAGAAACTGAATGCGAGGTTAATGAGATGGTCATTGCTCTTACAACCGTATCAGTTCACGGTCGAATACATCCCCGGAAGGGAGAATGTGGGAGCAGATTTCCTATCACGGCATCCTATGGTTGAATGTGAGGGTGGGGTCATTCGAACAGAACCACTGACAGTAGAAAGTCGTAGGGTTCGACTTTCTTAAGAGGGGGCCTATGTAGCGAAACGCCAGTGGCCCATGTCCTTATGTATTCTGTTATTCTTGGTAAACAAGGGGGAACCGGCTTTCGGAAGCTCTCAGTTCTTTATTCGCTCAATTCTCCATGAAAGATGGTTCTTTGGGTTATCTTCATACCACAATCTTTACATGGAGCGAGTATATATTTGTCTTTCCTTTCGGGTAGTCCCGAAGGCGCGCCTTGCGTCAAATGTGCACTGGTGCAGGCTACTGGTCAATTGATGGCCGGGCAAACAAGTACCGTTTGCAAGTTGCAACTTGTCAAAGTTAATTAAAGATAACGACAGAAGTGCAACTACTACTAAGACATTTTGAAAGGTAAACTTGGGTTGTGGGTGGTCCAGACAGACCTGGACTTATAAATGTATTTTGTCTCAAAGGGGAAGATGAATTGGCGAAAAGCCAATCATAACCAATGAAGAGTTGGTTGACCGTTGGCAATCTAAATGGGCGTCTTGTTCTTGGCATAGCCGGGGAAGTGAAACGGAACAATATATCTCCCCAGAGGATTTCATTTGTTCTTGGCGTCAGATGAGCTGTTGCTATCTTTCTGTCTACGGCTTGAATTGGGCATCTGGTCATCTTTCTGTGGAATATCATCATTGGATAGCTATACTAATCTATGATCTATCTTCTTGAGCCAGAAGAGGCTATACACAGGACTATCTCTTTCGTCTGTTACTTGATAGGATGATGTCGGGAAGATAATGGACTTCTCTATCTCATTGAGAGAACCTGCATTCCTCTAAATCTATGTGTTCTGTGAGGCACTACCAGTACCTTGCGGCGACAGCTCAGACAAGAGCAGCGGCCGGGAGGGGTAGTATCCTCTTTCCTATTCTTGCTGGGAGTGGGGAACTACACTGCGTGCCATACAACCCCAATACTATACTTTTAGTAACGAGGGGAAACACACAGACGACTGGGCACACCACACCACAGGATCGTAGTTGTGAGAAAGGCAGCGTTTGTAAGTGAGAGGGAAGCATGGAAATGATTGTGCCAAATCATAATAAAGGCTTGGTATGAATGTGGAGAGTGTGTCGTGTGGGCAAAAAGACAACAGGACTTCGTCCAGCTGGAAGTCTCCTCAAGCCCGGACGTGGTCAATCCAGGGGCCACCTGACAGGTCAGGCCCAGTCATTCAGGTATTAATTATAGTGTATTTGTGTGATACATGAGTCAGCCCAGTCGCTCAGGTTTTGTTTGTCATCTCCAGGGTCCTCTTCTATGGGAAGTGAATATGTCTTCTAACGGACATTATCACCAGTGCTTCTAGGCTAACGCCAATATGTCCGACGAGGCCAACTCAAGGTTTGGTGTGCTTAACTCTGAGACAGAGGCAAGGTGCAGGTCTTGAGGCAAGGACATTTTGCATAACTGGTGCATTGCCGGTTTTTTTCAACAACATACGCCTGAGAGCAGTTGTTGTATGGAGGGAGCCTAAGAGAGATTTTCTGGCATACCCATTTTATACCAGACATTAAAAGGCACCCATCCATTATCCCTCCACGAACACCTCACCGTATCTGCAACCGTAAAGCTTTTCATAGGTCAGTGAAGACCTGGTGCCGAATTAATTCATGTGGCAATGAACAGAAGTCCTCAACACACCAGTCGCTTGGATTCTACAAAAGCCTGTTGAATCTACAACCAGTTGCTGGAGAAAGAAGGAGATTCTGACATCTTTGGTGAGATATGTCTGGACAGATCAGACTGTATCTGAAGCTGGATCTGTGGCTGTGGTGACTGGAGGCTCTCTGTCAAAACTTTACCAGTGTAGTGTCTGTGTAGATCTATATGTTTATCTGCCTTTATGTGTTCCTGTGCTGTTCTTGATTAGGTTAATAAAATTACTTCCAAGTTGTTCTGACGACTGCCATGTTATTTATGTGTCAGCCAGAAGAACACTGCAGGAAATAGGTCCCTAGGTCGAAAGGAAGCGTGACAGTGAGTCCAGGGAAAACGGAGGAGGGTTGGCAGGTAAAGACCTATCCCAGCCAGGGCTATAGAAGATTAATTAAACATTGTGACCGGGCTATTTGGGACCCTCCACGTAGCTTGTTACAGCATACGCAAATAACATTAGCGTACATGATAGCATAAATAAAATGCCATTAGCGTACATTTTAGCATAAATCAAACGTAGAAAAGACAAAAAAACAGAACATACAAAAGTCAGTTTGCAGGGGTGTGTCAAAGTGGCAGATGTAAGAAAACACGCCGTGATGTGGCAGCCACCAAGTGTCCGCCAGGATAAGTGGACAATTACAGGGTGCCCTTTGCTTTTAGCTAGAGTACTACAGAGTAGGGTACTCATCTGAGCAGCTTAGCAGTTGCCAAAGACTGAGCATGTAGTCTAGAGTCACGTGGATGTGGAAACCAAGGATAAACTACCACATTGTCTTTTATAACAAACTCAAAATGGCGGATGTACGTGAATATGTGTGTCATGTTGTGATGAGAGCGATGTTCTGCAAGACTTGCTGGATGATGATGCTCATGATGGTGATGATGATCATGATAGTTTGTGTGTGTGTGTGTGAATTATGTATGTGCAAGTTATGATCCGTAGTGCAGGGAATTTTGGGTACAGTCAATGCGCAATCTATGCCATTGAACGTGGGAAGCAGAGATTGTACATCGTGTTCTACCAGCATTGCAAATGTCAGCCAGACTATTTGATGAGACAACATTGATGGTGTAGTATGACATCATTAGCTTCAATTGATTTTTCTAACAAATACAGTACACATCTTAAGATCAAGCTCAAAAGGTCGAGCACGCAAATGTCATACAAATTTGACCGCCGAGTCTTACGGTTTTATACTAACAAAAGTGACATGAATTTGACCACCATGTTCAACAGATTATGCTAACAGATATGCAAGGATTCTGTCTTAACATCAAGTTCAAATGATTGCTTTAACAGATATGATATGAACTTGATCCTCAAGTGTAACTGATTATGCTAACACATATGCCATAAATGTGTCAGCAGTTGTGAGCTTACAACTACATGTTGTGTAGTTACCAGACAGGATCAGTGCAACTAACTGTTGGTACCAACATCACGTTATTCAACATATGACATAATTCCAAATGATATGGCTACTTGAAAGAAAAAAAGAGAGAGAGGGAGACACAGAGAGAGAGAGACAGAGAGAGAAAAAGAGAGAGAGAGAGAGAGAGAGAGAGAGAGAGAGAGAGAGAGAGAGAGAGAGAGAGAGAGAGAGAGAGAGAGAGAGAGAGGTGATGCAATCTGCACATCTGAGATCTAGGATTGAATCTCCACCAGTTATGAATAGATCACACTTATCTCTGGTCTCATCGTGTGTTTCCCAAGTTTTCATTATGTTTTCATCAAGTTTGTATCATGTTATTCTTCTGTTATATAACCCTAACACACAGACAATCGATAATGTTGAAGAAGTATTTAGTAACAAAATATAATGAACATATTGAAGCTTATAATTATGAGGAAAAGCAATACCTACATAAAAGAAAAGACACAAACATTCATGCCCGTTATCACAGCCCTTAAGATGCTGGAGAAGTATGGAACGACTGCTTTGGCTGGTCCCCAATGAGGACGTGCATGATTCACATTCAAGGTGGTAGGACATGCATGAGTTGGTGTCCATGAGAAAATCAAAAGACACGCACACATCTCTGAATGTATTTTAAATTCTCGGTCTGTCGGTCGGTCGGTCGGTCGGTCGGTCGGTCGGTCGGTCGGTCGGTCGGTCGGTCGGTCGGTCGGTCGGTCGGTCGGTCGGTCGGTCGGTCGGTCGGTCGGTCGGTCGGTCGGTCGGTCGGTCGGTCGGTCGGTCGGTCGGTCGGTCGGTCGGTCGGTCGGTCGGTCGGTCGGTCGGTCGGTCGGTCGGTCGGTCGGTCGGTCGGTCGGTCGGTCGGTCGGTCGGTCGGTCGGTCGGTCGGTCGGTCGGTCGGTCGGTCGGTCGGTCGGTCGGTCGGTCGGTCGGTCGGTCGGTCGGTCGGTCGGTCGGTCGGTCGGTCGGTCGGTCGGTCGGTCGGTCGGTCGGTCGGTCGGTCGGTCGGTCGGTCGGTCGGTCGGTCGGTCGGTCGGTCGGTCGGTCGGTCGGTCGGTCGGTCGGTCGGTCGGTCGGTCGGTCGGTCGGTCGGTCGGTCGGTCGGTCGGTCGGTCGGTCGGTCGGTCGGTCGGTCGGTCGGTCGGTCGGTCGGTCGGTCGGTCGGTCGGTCGGTCGGTCGGTCGGTCGGTCGGTCGGTCGGTCGGTCGGTCGGTCGGTCGGTCGGTCGGTCGGTCGGTCGGTCGGTCGGTCGGTCGGTCGGTCGGTCGGTCGGTCGGTCGGTCGGTCGGTCGGTCGGTCGGTCGGTCGGTCGGTCGGTCGGTCGGTCGGTCGGTCGGTCGGTCGGTCGGTCGGTCGGTCGGTCGGTCGGTCGGTCGGTCGGTCGGTCGGTCGGTCGGTCGGTCGGTCGGTCGGTCGGTCGGTCGGTCGGTCGGTCGGTCGGTCGGTCGGTCGGTCGGTCGGTCGGTCGGTCGGTCGGTCGGTCGGTCGGTCGGTCGGTCGGTCGGTCGGTCGGTCGGTCGGTCGGTCGGTCGGTCGGTCGGTCGGTCGGTCGGTCGGTCGGTCGGTCGGTCGGTCGGTCGGTCGGTCGGTCGGTCGGTCGGTCGGTCGGTCGGTCGGTCGGTCGGTCGGTCGGTCGGTCGGTCGGTCGGTCGGTCGGTCGGTCGGTCGGTCGGTCGGTCGGTCGGTCGGTCGGTCGGTCGGTCGGTCGGTCGGTCGGTCGGTCGGTCGGTCGGTCGGTCGGTCGGTCGGTCGGTCGGTCGGTCGGTCGGTCGGTCGGTCGGTCGGTCGGTCGGTCGGTCGGTCGGTCGGTCGGTCGGTCGGTCGGTCGGTCGGTCGGTCGGTCGGTCGGTCGGTCGGTCGGTCGGTCGGTCGGTCGGTCGGTCGGTCGGTCGGTCGGTCGGTCGGTCGGTCGGTCGGTCGGTCGGTCGGTCGGTCGGTCGGTCGGTCGGGTCGGTCGGTCGGTCGGTCGGTCGGTCGGTCGGTCGGTCGGTCGGTCGGTCGGTCGGTCGGTCGGTCGGTCGGTCGGTCGGTCGGTCGGTCGGTCGGTCGGTCGGTCGGTCGGTCGGTCGGTCGGTCGGTCGGTCGGTCGGTCGGTCGGTCGGTCGGTCGGTCGGTCGGTCGGTCGGTCGGTCGGTCGGTCGGTCGGTCGGTCGGTCGGTCGGTCGGTCGGTCGGTCGGTCGGTCGGTCGGTCGGTCGGTCGGTCGGTCGGTCGGTCGGTCGGTCGGTCGGTCGGTCGGTCGGTCGGTCGGTCGGTCGGTCGGTCGGTCGGTCGGTCGGTCGGTCGGTCGGTCGGTCGGTCGGTCGGTCGGTCGGTCGGTCGGTCGGTCGGTCGGTCGGTCGGTCGGTCGGTCGGTCGGTCGGTCGGTCGGTCGGTCGGTCGGTCGGTCGGTCGGTCGGTCGGTCGGTCGGTCGGTCGGTCGGTCGGTCGGTCGGTCGGTCGGTCGGTCGGTCGGTCGGTCGGTCGGTCGGTCGGTCGGTCGGTCGGTCGGTCGGTCGGTCGGTCGGTCGGTCGGTCGGTCGGTCGGTCGGTCGGTCGGTCGGTCGGTCGGTCGGTCGGTCGGTCGGTCGGTCGGTCGGTCGGTCGGTCGGTCGGTCGGTCGGTCGGTCGGTCGGTCGGTCGGTCGGTCGGTCGGTCGGTCGGTCGGTCGGTCGGTCGGTCGGTCGGTGGGTCGGTCGGTCGGTGGGTCGGTGGGTCGGTGGGTCGGTGGGTCGGTGGGTCGGTCGGGTCGGTCGGTCGGTCGGTCGGTCGGTCGGTCGGTCGGTCGGTCGGTCGGTCGGTCGGTCGGTCGGTCGGTCGGTCGGTCGGTCGGTCGGTCGGTCGGTCGGTCGGTCGGTCGGTCGGTCGGTCGGTCGGTCGGTCGGTCGGTCGGTCGGTCGGTCGGTCGGTCGGTCGGTCGGTCGGTCGGTCGGTCGGTCGGTCGGTCGGTCGGTCGGTCGGTCGGTCGGTCGGTCGGTCGGTCGGTTGGTCGGTCGGTCGGTCGGTCTCTCTGTCTCTCTGTCTCTCTGTCTGTCTTGTCTGGCTCCCTCCCCCTCCACCTCTCTCTCTCACATGTGTGCATGGCAAATACTGTGTACATGAAGATTATACTCGGCACACAAAGGACCAGTGTCCAGTTTCCACGGGTTACACATTCCTCGGCAGTTGGACATTTACAGAAGAGCTGGCTCAATAGGCCACCTTCCAAGGCAACAACCCAAAGTGAGAAACCAACCCACAAACAATATTTATAACATCTGAGATTCCGGTATACATACAGTCGCATTCTCTCTGGTGTTACAGGTTTAGTGCACAGTGCCGAGATTATGCTTGTATGGCATATAAGTGAAGTCTGGTGCATATATGTACATATCTGTGTTCAATAAAGGTGATGCTTTACCAAAACCAAACGACACACAACAACAACAACAACAATAACAATAACAATAACAATAACAATAACAACAACAACAACAACAGCAGCAATAATAAAGACAATAATAACAACAGCAATAATGATAACAACAGTAACAACAAAAATAACAAAATAACAATCACAACATATTGAACTGTTCACACAAACAATTATTTGCAACAATAAACACGTTAAATTAACATTTTTAAAAAAGTTGTGCTTGAATACGTACCTTCCCTTTTAAACAAAAATATGATCACACAAATTATAATGACCAGTACAGCAGCAACAATGCCAACAACTGTAGCTTCCACGAATTGCGCAGGAGAACCGCCATTCTCAGAGACTGGTATTACCGGATCTAGGAAAATGATGACAGCATGAACAAAATACACATGTTCACGCATAGATCTAATTAGAGTATTAAAATTATCACATGTACGACTGATATTTTCTTGAGTGCATGTGAAGGATTAAGAATACCTGTGTACGTGTGAGCCGTTGACACATAGTATCTCCTTACTTGTGTCGTCTTTGTCCCATGCGTATCTGTTTGACTGAGATCAACTGTGAGATAGAATCTCTGTCTTGTGGCATCCATCTCCCCTTTGTATCTGTTTGACTGAGATCATCTGTGAAATAGTATCTCTTTCTTTTATCATCCACGTCCCCTGTGTATCAGTTTGTCTTAGATCATCTGTGAGATAGTATCTCCTTACATGTGTAATCCTTATCCCCTGTGTATCTGTTTGATTGAGATCATATGTGGGATAGTATCTTCTTACTTGTGTCATCCATTCACCCTGTGTATCTTTGACTTCGATTACCTTTGGGATAGTATCTCATTTATTGTGTTACTGATTCCCCCCTGTGTATCTTTGACTGAGATAATATATGGGATAGTATCTCCTTACCTGTGTCATCCATTCCCCTGTGTATCTTTGTCTACGATCATCTGTGGAATAGTATCTCCTTACTTGTGTCATCCATGTCCCATGTGTATATGCTTGAGAGCATTTGTGGGATAGTATTTCCTTAAATGTTTCATCCATTCCCTCCGTGTATCTATTTGACTGAGATCACATGTGGGGTAGTATCTCCTTACTTGTGTCATCCAACCATCCCGTGTGTATCTATTTGACTGAGATCACATGTGGGGTAGTATCTCCTTACTTGTGTCATCCAACCATCCCGTGTGTATCTATTTGACTGAGATCACATGTGGGGTAGTATCTCCTTACTTGTGTCATCCAACCATCCCGTGTGTATCTATTTGACTAAGATCACATGTGGGGTAGTATTTCCTTACTTGTGTCATCCAACCATCCCGTGTGTATCTATTTGACTGAGATCACATGTGGGGTAGTATTTCCTTACTTGTGTCATCCAACCATCTCGTGTGTATCTGTTTGACTGAGATCACATGTGGGGTAGTATTTCCTTACTTGTGTCATCCAACCATCCCGTGTGTATCTATTTGACTGAGATCACATGTGGGGTAGTATTTCCTTACTTGTGTCATCCAACCATCTCGTGTGTATCTGTTTGACTGAGATCACATGTGGGGTAGTATTTCCTTACTTGTGTCATCCAACCATCCCGTGTGTATCTATTTGACTGAGATCACATGTGGGGTAGTATTTCCTTACTTGTGTCATCCAACCATCCCGTGTGTATCTATTTGACTAAGATCACATGTGGGGTAGTATCTCCTTACTTGTGTCATCCAACCATCCCGTGTGTATCTATTTGACTGAGATCACATGTGGGGTAGTATCTCCTTACTTGTGTCATCCAACCATCCCGTGTGTATCTATTTGACTGAGATCACATGTGGGGTAGTATCTCCTTACTTGTGTCATCCAACCATCTCGTGTGTATCTGTTTGACTGAGATCACATGTGGGGTAGTATTTCCTTACTTGTGTCATCCAACCATCCCGTGTGTATCTATTTGACTAAGATCACATGTGGGGTAGTATTTCCTTACTTGTGTCATCCAACCATCCCGTGTGTATCTATTTGACTGAGATCACATGTGGGGTAGTATTTCCTTACTTGTGTCATCCAACCATCCCGTGTGTTTCTGTTTGACTGAGATCACATGTGGGGTAGTATTTCCTTACTTGTGTCATCCAACCATCCCGTGTGTATCTATTTGACTGAGATCACATGTGGGGTAGTATCTCCTTACTTGTGTCATCCAACCATCCCGTGTGTATCTATTTGACTGAGATCACATGTGGGGTAGTATTTCCTTACTTGTGTCATCCAACCATCCCGTGTGTATCTATTTGACTGAGATCACATGTGGGGTAGTATCTCCTTACTTGTGTCATCCAACCATCCCGTGTGTATCTATTTGACTGAGATCACATGTGGGGTAGTATTTCCTTACTTGTGTCATCCAACCATCCCGTGTGTATCTATTTGACTGAGATCACATGTGGGGTAGTATCTCCTTACTTGTGTCATCCAACCATCCCGTGTGTATCTATTTGACTGAGATCACATGTGGGGTAGTATTTCCTTACTTGTGTCATCCAACCATCCCGTGTGTATCTTTTTGACTGAGATCACATGTGGGGTAGTATTTCCTTACTTGTGTCATCCAACCATCCCGTGTGTATCTATTTGACTGAGATCACATGTGGGGTAGTATTTCCTTACTTGTGTCATCCAACCATCCCGTGTGTATCTATTTGACTGAGATCACATGTGGGGTAGTATTTCCTTACTTGTGTCATCCAACCATCCCGTGTGTATCTATTTGACTGAGATCACATGTGGGGTAGTATCTCCTTACTTGTGTCATCCAACCATCCCGTGTGTATCTTTTTGACTGAGATCACATGTGGGGTAGTATTTCCTTACTTGTGTCATCCAACCATCTCGTGTGTATCTGTTTGACTGAGATCACATGTGGGGTAGTATTTCCTTACTTGTGTCATCCAACCATCCCGTGTGTATCTATTTGACTGAGATCACATGTGGGGTAGTATTTCCTTACTTGTGTCATCCAACCATCCCGTGTGTATCTTTTTGACTGAGATCACATGTGGGGTAGTATTTCCTTACTTGTGCGACCCGTGACCGTTCTCTTTATGTCTGCTGGCCTGTGACGTCACGTAGAGCATTGTGTAATTGCTGTCTGACGTCACTGATGTTTCGCTCGTGCCCTTGACCTGTGCTAGGTCCCGTCAATCTGATAAGTCGGGCAGGAAAACAACGCCATCAGTGAAGTCCAGATCATCAAGACAAAGGTAATGAGAATAAATAATTTTGGATAACGCAGAAATCTTTAAAAAAATAGATGGAAAAAAAATGTGTTTGTAAAAGCAGACTTAAACAATAGCAAACCCAGAGCTACCACAACCATAGTCCAGAGAAACACACAGAAGCCAATAAAGAAGATATTAACTTGGTAATGGTGGATATAGGACCCTATTTAACTGCCTAACAAATGAGGCAGAAGTAGCAGCAGCAAAAGAAAACATCAGAGACCTTTACAGACGCACAAGTAAGGTGGTAGGCATATATAATCAACCAAGTGGACTGATGAAGACTAGTAATGAGACAGTTCTCAACAACAGTCAATATCAAATTAAAACTCGGAATGAATACAATGAGGAACTTCTGAAAAGACCCGCTCCAATATGAACATCCAAATATCTAGCAGGCAGAAGTGGAGCTGGATATTAACTATGAGTAAACATCTAAAAATGAATTAGAAAATCTATCAAACTCTTGAAGGATGGGAATGCTGGCGGTCCAGATGGTATCCATGCAGATATAATCGCCTCAACTGAAATATCGCACGCATTATTTAGCACAACATTGTATGTCAAAGAAATGTGAGCAGACTGGAGAGAATGATAACTGGTGAAAATGCCTAGGACAGAGAACCTGCGGGAATTCAAACATTATACATAAATAATGTTACTGCCTTTTCCTAAAGATAATATTAAACAGGATCATTCCGGAGAGACTAAGAGATATCATTGGCAAAGAATTTAAGGATGAATAGGCAGACTTCCGACCAAACCGGCCCTGCATTAACCAGAGAGCCACGCTATGTATTGATCACAGCATTGAGCTGAACTGTGGATTTATAGGGACATTGACAAATCTTCAAAAAAAAAATTGAAAGAGAATCTCTTTGGGTTTTGATGAGTCGCTATTTGGTCCCACAGAAAGTCATTAACTGAATTACTATCACTGCTGTTTATGGAACCCTGAGATGTATAACAGGGGGGTCTTAAGCCTAATAGTTAAGACCACATAGCTAGTTCAGTCGCCGCGAAATGAGTAGGTTATAGGAGCTTGGTTTTTCCCCTGACAAATAAGAATCCATCACCTAACTGAGGATTCGAACTCGAATCTCCCGAATGGGATCCCGGCATTCTAACCACTGAGTCAGATGACACCATTTAAATGACTTAAAGTGAAAAGTTCTGTAACAGAATAATAAACTAGCAGATGCATTTGAGATAAAGCACAAGAGTGTGTTTATGATGTCTTGTGTCATGGTTATAATTCTCACTGAAAATAGCCTGTATTATGAAGACAACAATAACTGCCACCAGAAATGGAATACAGTGAGCTCTGACAGGACGGCTTCATGTTTTGGCCCTGGCTGGTGACATGTCCTCATGTCCCATACACGAAATCAGACGTAGCACATACTAACGTTTGTTGTGGTGCCAAATGGTGAATAACATATAATAAACATCTGCAGCTCGTCGTCAAGGTAAAACCAAATGAACAGAATCCAGAAGCACATTCAAAAAGCATCGACGACTAGAAGCCGGTTGACATGTCTGTTACGTCAATATTTATTTCCGTCGCACAGCTGGTGATCATATGAATCAATAATAATAATAATAATCATAATATCGTTCCCGTACAGCCTGGAGGGCCGGTATTGTAGAAATAAGCAAAATCACACCGCTGACCTATCTATTCAAATCTCAAGGCAATGCCTTACCGCCTAGCGTCGATTCTAATGTCTCCTGTCGATTGACCGCTCTGTCACCTTGGCCATTCTCGCCGAGTCCTGGTTCGCATTCATGGCCAGCTTTTTGTCCTGCCTGAAAGGAGTAATGCTTTAATGATCCAGCTCTTCTACCAAATAGTTCTCAGTTACCACTGCCATCTCCTTGAAGGATTGTCAACAATATCTTCTCCTTGGATAGTTGCATGCCGCCTTCCATTACCGCCAGCCCAAGCTCTATTGCTTTTTGCTAACTATCACGCTGTGACGTTTTCTACCTTTTTTACGTTGCATGGTGACTTTTTCTATCTGTTGATTCGAGACTGCTTCTCATAATCTTTGTGATTTATCTATTTCGTCATCTATTCTGAATCGCTATATGGCAGTGGGGTCACATGAGTTCGGTCTAAAAATTTATAATGGACAATCAAACCCGACGTGCCTAGGTAAAACCCCACTTCACGAAGCGAAATCATCAGCCTATTTAGATAGCAGCATTGCCAACCATGGAGAAATATGTGGAGATATTCAGTAAGAATACGACAGAAAAGAGCGGCTCTTGGAAATGTGTGGATGTCATAAGAAATTAGAACCAGTACCAAACATGGAACATACAATTCTATCGGCAAATTAGTACTAATGTACGAATGGGAAATATGGAGAAATGCTCAAACAAAAGCTAACCAATTACAAAAACAAGCATTAACCGGATCACTGCACAAAACAGGGCTTAGGTAGAATCACCATTGCCGAGCTGAAGGAAATGTCTGGACAGATTCCAGCAAAGCGAGAGCAACAGAGACCCTGGCACTGGGGGACACACATTGAGGGAACATGAATGTAGTATAACTGGAATGTCAGTTCTCTGGCAACCACGGGGCAAGAGAATTATATGGAGACCTAAACACTCGGGCACTGATTAGATCGATACCTAAAATCCCAGACCCTGATCGAGACCTAAACACACGGACACATAATTAGATAGAGACCTAAACACTCGGACACTGATTAGATCTAGACCTAAAAACCCAGGCACTGAATTAGATCGAGACCTAAACACTCGGACACAGAATTAGATGGCGACCTAAACACTCGGACACTGAATTAGATGGAGTCCTAATCACTAGGACACAGAATTAGAGACCTAAACACTCGGACACATAATTAGATGGAGAACTAAACACTCGGACACAGAATTAGATGGAGACCTAAACACTCGGACACATAATTAGATGTAGACCTAAACACAAGGACACAGAATTAGATGGGGTCCTAAACACTCGGACACAGAATTAGAAAGAGAGATGAATAAAAGAGGGAGACGTGGGGACGGGGAGGAGGGGGGGGGCTGTAGTATATCACAAAAGACAGGAATGCTTGGCTGAGCTGGTTGAGCTAGTTGAGTTCATGTGTTCTAATTGTAGATAAAGTGCAGCAGACAAAGGACATAGGGACCAGAGAGACAATACAATAACTATCTTCATTTCTGTTAACACATGTCGGGAAATTATATACATATTTTCCTTCTGCCAAATGTCACAACAATGACAACATTAATGCAGGATGAAAACAACAAGCAGCATGTGAACAAAGCAACAAGTATATCAGACTTACAGGCCACCCTTATTTCCACACTCGATGTTTGTGTGTATCCTGCTGCGTGACGAGCGCTACAGGTACAGCTCCGTCCATGAAATGCTCGTGTTACACGAACATCCACAGTGATCGAACTGCCCTCAGACACAAATGGCTGTGGTATATTATCACATGTGATAATTGTCCTGTAGACTTGTGGATCTCCCCCAGGAACCTGGCAAGTTAGAGTGAGTGTCTGGTTCTCTACGACTTCCACCCACGAGGAGTGAAGTATCTGTCCGGCATGGTACAGTTGTGGCGGTTGTTGAGGTGATACTGAAACACACGACAATTTAATATGAACGAGTTTAAATTTGGCATGACTACGCACGAGTTTGACATGAACAATCACCAGTTTAACTTGAGCAATCACCAGTTTATCAAGAACAATCAAGAATTTGACATGAACAGACTATAATTAGACATGAACAAAGTATAATTTGACTTGAAACGTTAGTTGCATATTGTCAAAGACTGGTACATGAAGGACGGAGGTGATACAGTGCCCCGATATAAGGGCGGGGTAGGTGATAGAATGGGGGACTATTAACTAGTTCTCTCATGAGACACGGAGACGTTGACCAGATAGTTAGCACTCTGGTCACGACAGAATCACGCCTACATAATAGCCACGATTGCCACTCACCAAGAGACAGCTAATGTAAGCGTGCCAAGCATCACGGCACGCAGAAAGCCGAAGGACATGTCAAGGTCCTTCCGCGTGGTGTGTAACCACGCGAGCGAACTAGTCAGACTGGGGACTGACTTTGTAGAGAGCACTTGTTTAGTATTGATAGGAGTTTTGTGTAACCAAATAGATAGAGATAGCATTAGAGTTTAGAAAACTAGTGATAGGCAAGTTCTGTGGCTTTGTGTGTGGTTTTGATAGCGACTGTTACGTACTTGTAAAGAGCCTACGGCAATAAAATGTACCATTTAATTCCTCTCACACGACTTGCAAGTTTCTTGTATGGTGTGGGAGAAGTAATCTGATGATGCCTTACACATGAGTTGTTGACAGGCAAAGATTAATGTGGTGTCAGAAGTGTGGCTTGGACGAAAGTGCCAAGCTAATACACTCATCCACGGCTCTAGACTAAGTTTACAAATAGTGAAGTAGTGAATTTAATTTGTGTCAGTGACGGTTGACGTGTGCAGAACTAGGACAAGTTGCTAACGAAGCTGTGCCTATCGTGACGAAATAATGTTTATTTGTGCTTAGTAAAATATTATATACTTAAATCATGTGTTCTTCAAAGGTGTAAGTATTGATATTCTTATTTTCTGTTATTTCTTCATGTAATTATTTATTTATTTATGAATAACTATCAAAAATGATTCTTGGCGGAGCGATACACAGCCAGCAACATTATCGATTTTTGGAAGCTAAAAATAGCGCTGCGCCTCTGACGTGTTACGATTGACAACCAGTTGTTCTGCGCCATTGGCATTCAGCATCTGAATGTTTACAAATCGGTAAGCTGCGGCCCGCCTGAATCAGTGCTTAATATTACCTATTATTGATTGATTTGAGTTAGTAATTGGATATATTTGTTTATTTAAACAATATTAATATATTTTTATTTATTTCAAAGCAGTTATTGAATTTTTTTTCTTACTTTTTCTTGTGTTTACCGTCACGATGGCACTACTTTTTGGCTATGCAAATTAGACTTGGTCTGCACAACACTTGCATAGATTAAATTAGGTTAGTGACGAAAGGAAAAAAAAAAGTTAGAACGAAGACAGGACATTGACAATTTAATATTAAGTTAACTATATTCTTTTTTTTTTGTGGGCATGTCATTGTGATGTATCACATTGTCGATTAATATGTCGGTTACTATTTGTTAATTGTTGCTGCTCTGTAAACCAGGGTGAACAACAGCTGGATAGAAGATTCGTGTGTGTGCGAAGTACCAAACAGGTGACCTAATTAGAAAACTCGTGTCTGTGCCGAAGTGGCAAACAAGGTGACCTGCGTTACCGGATTGTTGTTCCCTGATTCTCGGGAACATTAAGTTGAGTATACTCAATATATTTGGCATGCAATGTGATTAATAGTGCATCTCTTTTTCAGCTTGTGATGCATTAGCATACTTTTGTGCTCTGTTTTTTCAGGTCTAAATTTTTCAGGTTATAAACAAAGAGTACAATTTGCAGTGCTCAGATATTAACAAAGCATAACATATCAAAGAAAAATAAGTGAATAAAGAGTTCAGTGTAGATCAAAGCTAGCTAATTACCAAACATCATGGCAACGTTAGAGGACTTCATAAAAGCTGGTAAGCAATTGCAATACACAGGTAAAGAGCTAGAAGAATATGCTGATAAAACATTTAAACAAGCAAAAGATGCTGAGAGAGACGAACGTGCACGAGAAAGACAACAGCAAAAAGAAAAAGAAGAACGAGATAGACAACAGCAAAATGAAAAGGAAGAACGAGATAGACAACATCAAAAGGAGATTGCTCAACTAGCTGAGATAACAAAACAAAAACAGCTAGAAGATGACAAACAGGTTAAGCAACAACAGTTAGAACAAGATAAGGAAATTAAACTGAAGGAAGTAGATTTAAAGCAAAAGCAATTAGATCAGGAGAGAGAACTAAAGCAAAAAGAGATAGATGAAATGGCAAGAGTTAAGGAAAAACAAATACAAGTAGAATCAGAGACACAATTAAAGATGAAAGAAATGGATGTAGACTCACACGCAGAGATCTCTGCCACTAAACTAAAAAGTCAACAAGAAGAAAATAAGTTCAACAAATACAAAAATATTATCAAACCATATTGTAAAGAGGATTCCATATCAGCCTGGACAGAAAATTGTCGAGTATCAATTTAAATATCACCAAGTTCCAATATAGATGTGGGCTATGATTTATATGAAGAACCTGAGTGGTGAGCCCCTTAAAGTGATAGAATCTATACCATCTGATCTTAGATCTAACTATCAATACATACATGATAGGATAATGCAACACTTTTTACTTGATGCCCCTGGGTATCAGGTTCAGTTCTCAAATTTAAAACCTAAACCTAGTGAGACTTTCATTGATTACGTCTCAAATGTTCAGAGTGTACTAGATAGGTGGCTTAAAGCAGCTAACATAGGAAAAGACTTTGATAGACTTAAAAATTTAATAGCCATGGATAAAGTCATATCCACTATACCATCTCCTTTTGCTAAATTTTTGCAGCAGTCAGACATTGAGAACATAGAGCAGTTCGAAAAGAAAGGATCTGCATATTTTTCTTCTAACAGAGATATTTTCAAGACCTCAAATGACTCTGAAGTAGTGTGTTTTGTGAAAGACCAACCTAAAAACTATCAGAGTAAGAGAAAACCCTTTCAGAAAATCGACAAGAAAGATAGGAATGTGTCAAAATGTATTTACTGTCAACTTTTGCATGACACTTATTCTATGTGTGACAAATCGCCAAATTATCCGGCGCATCTTGAAAATGTTATTAAGAAGCAACAAAACAAAAGATCTGCATACAGGCGTGCAATCAAATGCTTCTTTTGTTCCAGCTACAGGCCATTATTCAAATAAGTGCCTGGGCCGCCAACGTATGAAGGCCAACAATGCTATTTTGATTGATACATCTTCTGATAGTGGTAGTGAGACTGAGTGTGAGATTGAAAATACTTTACCGTTCAAACAATCTGAAGATGTCTGTTGTGTGAACGATGTATTAAGCTTTGACAATTGTGTCCAATGTCACCAATTTCATGCAGACGGAAAATTAGAATGTGGGCATATTGTAACATCCTCCGTAGAGAATGCAAATACAGCTATAGCCTCCAGAGGCAATCTATTGTTTCACTCTGCAATGGTCAATGATAAGCCATGCCGATGTTTGCTTGACAGTGGGAGCTCTATTATTGGTGTGAAAAAGGAACTTGTTAATCCAAAGGATTATACTGGTGACTCTGTAAAATGCCGGACTTTTTCTGGTAATATAGAAACCTATCCTCTGGCAAGAGCCCATATAAACACCCCGTTCCTTTCTGGTACCTTTACTTGTGCAATACTAGACAACCCTTGTGCTGATTTAATTCTTGGGTGTCTACCCCAGCTAAAGCACTGTACAGATGAAGAAATATCTGTCTGGGAGGAGAAGAATGGTTTCACTCCAGTGAACAGTGCAGATATCCTCGGACATCACAGTCCTAACAAAGGTGCTAGACCCATAACACTTGAAACTGATCAAATACGTAATGGTGCAACTACCAGACAAGCATAATAAAATGTTAACTTCATGGCAAGGGCCTTTCAAGGTGATACAACAACTTTCAGATGTTGACTATGAAATATCAATAAACGGCCACTTAAAGATATTCCATGTCAACATGCTGAAACCTTACTTTTCACGACAAGAGACAGAAGTAGAGACAGACGAACACATTGCACCCACTTCTAGTGATCAGACGACAGACGTACACAACGCAACTACACTAGTTAGCGAGACTGGCAACTCCGACGATATCCATACACCTAGTGAGCTTACAGAATACGCACTTAGCACCACCACCGTACTGAATCAGGTAGACGACGATGGAATGGAACTACCTGTTCCCATTGTAGACAAGACTGCGACAATGGATAGCATACAGATAGAACAGGGACTAACAGACAGTCAACGACGACAATTAGTACAATTAGTGACAGAGTACAAAGACATATTTTCTGACATTCCAGGTAGGACGGACAGAATCGAGCACTCCATTCTTCTTTCGGACTCTAAGCCTATTAAATGCAGGCCGTACTCTATCCCACTCAGCTATAGAGAAAGTCTAAATAAGGAGATTCTTAATTTAGAAGCTAGTGGGATCATCCAGAAATCTACATCTGAGTACTCCTTTCCAATCGTCCTAGTTTAAAAAAAAAGACTCCACATTTCGTCTGTGTGTGGACTATCGAAAACTCAATAACGTCACCAAGATCGACGCAGAACCAATTCCTTCCTGCGAAGATCTTATCCTTGACATGTCCACCTCCAAAATCTTCTCAAAATTAGATCTTACTAAGGGATATTGGCAGGTCCCTATGCAGACTGAATCCATTCATCTTACTGCTTTTTCAACTCCTTTAGGACTCTACGAGTGGCGTTTTCTTCCTTTCGGACTTCGAAATGCTCCTGCCACTTTCGTACGCTTAACTAGAGATCTACTGCATGGAGTGACGAATACAGTGACTTATATAGACGATATATGTGTCCATACTGATGACTGGACAACACACTTACTGAAACTAAGACATGTCTTTGATAGGTTGCGACTCTTCGGTTTCACTGTCAAACCGAGCAAAGTTGAATTGGGCCTAAAAGAAATTGACTTTTTGGGTCATGTCATTTCACAAGGTCAACTTAAGACTGATAATAGAATTATTACAAAGATTATGAATCTGACCATGCCTACCACAAAGAAGCAGGTCAGAAGCCTTTTGGGGTTAGTAAATTACTATAGCAAATTCATACCAAATTTAGCGGAAATTACAAGTGTATTTTCCAATGTTTTAAAAGCATCTGTAAAATTGGATGTCAAAGATGCATTATTAATTTCTGCATTGTCAAAATTGAAAATCCTGTTTAGTAATGTACCAATCCTCCGCTTGCCTAATCCTAGGCTCGTTTATTATCTTAGGACAGATGCCAGCAGAATCTCCGTCGCTGCAGTACTAGGCCAATTTTATGAGGGCATCTTCCACCCGATTTGCTATGTGAGCCGTAAGATCACACCTGCTGAGTCCAGATATTCCATATCAGAGGTGGAAGCCCTAAGCGTCATCTATGCGGTGAGAAAGCTCCATCGATTTCTGGCGGGTGTTCACTTCATTGTCCAGACTGACAACTCCCCAATCACGGTCATACAAAGTGGTGTGCATCGGAATGACCGTATATACAGTTGGTCGCTAATTTTACAAAACTATACGTTTAGTATAGAGCATATTAAGGGTAAGGACAACATTCTGGCTGATACCCTTAGTCGACCATCTGAGGTAGAAATACCAGAGATTCCACATAAGAGTGTAGAGTAATAGAGTAGTAGTACATTAGAATATTCTATTTGAAATGTTTATGCTAATACATAGATATTACAGCTGAACTATGTACTAAGAACAGTGATCTACCATGTGTCCGTAGCCTTCAAAAGAAGAACTGTGCTCCGAATAACAAATATATCACCGTGTGAACTGGAACAGCTCGTTATTTACTAAGCTCCATATATGTTCCGGTGAATCATTTGTGTTAAGCAAAGAAAAACAGTGTCAGAACAGTGCTTAAATACAGACACGAAAATACTGGTCTACGACACAAGCGAACTCTACAGGTGCAATACCCATAGGACACAAGTATGACTGTGTAATGTATTTAAAATACCCAGGACAAGTGTAAATATATAATATGCCAATGAAAGCAATTTCTGAACATTGGGGCAACAACTAACCTGGGATATTTAAATACCATGTATATAAATACTTATTGTGATATGTATTATAACATTTTAATATAGTGATAAATTATAGGTAGATTAGGTAACTTTAAGGAACATTTAGAGTTAGGAAATAAAATAATTTTCATTTTGTTAGTAGTTTACATAAATCATTATTTTACCAACTTACTTACCTTAAAATTAGAATAGATAGTAGTTTAGATAGGAATAGTACCATTTAGTTTATTACATTCCACTTCGTTTCATTTCAGTTGATTTCATTACATCTTAATGAACCATTCCATTTAACAAACGTGATCAGTTAGTAGTATGATTAGTTTACACCATATAGGATAAAAATATTAGACAATTAAACATACGTCGTTTACACCATTTAGATAAGAATATCAGTCATATATTTTTTTTGCATCTAAAAACATTAGGTATAATTTCATTACATTTCAGATGACCCATTGCAGAAAGGTACATAATTCATTAGATTTTACATTACCCATTTCACAAAGGTACATAACTCATCTCACATCAACTTCATTTTAAATCAGTTAGATTACATCCCGTAAATTAGATAAATATTAGGATTAATGTAAGCATATCTTAGGATTAATGTGGCAAAATAAATTAAAATAGTTAACACATTAAATACACATTTATAGAAGTAGTATTAGTACGTTAGTATTTAGAGTATTATATTTTAGAGTATTATTACAGTAAAATATAGTTGGTCATAACACCAGGGTACAAACCATCAACCCTTGCTCTTACATGTAAATATGTTGTATATACATGACTCGTGCAGCGATTTACGCACAGTCATTCAGCTCAACTTTCTCAAACTGAGCCAAACGTGTACAGTGTCACTCCAAGGTTTTTAAATAATTGGGAGGGTGAAAGATGTGTGACAGAAGTGTGAAAGTGAGAGCGAATGTAAATTATACAAGAGAGAGTGAGATCGATCAGCGGATGTTTCTGCCGCTCAACGCGACTTTTATTTTTTGTCTGCGTCAAATGTTTGCTTTCAATGTTGAAAATGTGCTGTGATGAATGTGTTGTGTGTAGTTTAGTTTAGATCTTAGATAAAGTATTTTAAGTCTCATAAGACGGAAATGTAGTCACTAATTAGTGTTATACACTTGTTTGTGACCTCATTCAACCGAATTATGGCACTTGAAAACTAACTTACATACACATATAGATAGATACACATGTTAGAAGTTAGATTATAGTATTAATCACATCCAAACACGCAAACAACCAGAAAAACAAACATATAAATTGCATAAATATTTTGTAGATCAAAGGGAGATAACTCTGGGTCAGGGGACATAATAGACAACGAAACACTAACTTAACAGTGAAAGATATACTTTACACGCGGAAGCGAGATAGGTAAAGCCTGTCGCACACAGCTTGGGTAATGGTTGTTTAATATTATATGGGGGACATGAAGCAATTCATGTGTTGACCCTAAGAAAGTCAACTTTGTATGGGTAGTAAGTTAATTTACTATTTGAGGGCAGGTCTTAGATGACAACGGTCCGGTTCAGGCATACCTCTAATAGAATATAATATTGCGATTGAGAAGAGGGCTCACGCCAACCAGACAAGTTTGTGGCGATTGCCAGTAGCCAAGTAAAGTGATACTACATTGTGACATTAGTCAGTAGAAGTCTATGCAGTTACCCAAAGCCAGATTATCTACAGTCTTTGACAAAAATTAGAGACACTAATTTTTTAGAAACCCCTTGCGTCACAACCAATGAGTCAAAGTTGATGACGCAACACAGGAGGGGAGGGTGTGTGTCAAAGACTGGTACATGAAGGACGGAGGTGATACAGTGCCCCGATATAAGGGCGGGGTAGGTGATAGAATGGGGGACTATTAACTAGTTCTCTCATGAGACACGGAGACGTTGACCAGATAGTTAGCACTCTGGTCACGACAGAATCACGCCTACATAATAGCCACGATTGCCACTCACCAAGAGACAGCTAATGTAAGCGTGCCAAGCATCACGGCACGCAGAAAGCCGAAGGACATGTCAAGGTCCTTCCGCGTGGTGTGTAACCACGCGAGCGAACTAGTCAGACTGGGGACTGACTTTGTAGAGAGCACTTGTTTAGTATTGATAGGAGTTTTGTGTAACCAAATAGATAGAGATAGCATTAGAGTTTAGAAAACTAGTGATAGGCAGTTCTGTGGCTTTGTGTGTGGTTTTGATAGCGACTGTTACGTACTTGTAAAGAGCCTACGGCAATAAAATGTACCATTGAATTCCTCTCACACGACTTGCAAGTTTCTTGTATGGTGTGGGAGAAGTAATCTGATGATGCCTTACACATGAGTTGTTGACACATATCCTTTATACAGTCAACTCCAGCATTGTTTTGGCTGTGTGTGATCTCTTGGCAAGTTCATGGACACCTTTTCATCTTGATAGACGACAGTTCGCTATATTGTGCTTCAAAAAGGCTTAATAACTACGACCCATGGCGGTGGCGAGTGTGGCTGGTAAGGCCACTTCGTTCTGCAAATGTTCGTCCACAGTGGATGCATGTGAAAACATGGTCATTTCCACCATCATGCACAATCTTATTTCTCTCACGCTCTGTGTGTGCTTTATCTGCAATAATTGTCTCCTTTGTCTTTATTCTATTTCTGATAGTTGCCCTCCATGTAACACGTTCAGCGGCGACTTGCTTCCAATGTGCATTATCAATGCCAGTATCAATCATGTCCCGCTTACACACATCTTTGTATCGTAGTAGAGGCCGACGCTGAGATCTCCTATCCATATGTAATTCACCAAAAAAGATATCCTTTGGTATTCTAATATCACCCATCCTCCTAAGTGTCCTATCCATTTAAGTCTACGAAAACTGAGCATGGAATAAACCGTCACACAACCTGATCTTTCCAATACTTCAGTATTTTTGATTTTGTCTTGCCACTTAATACCAAGTATTCTTCGCAGACACCGAGTTTAAAAGCTGTTTAAACGTTTCTCTTGGTGTGAGTAAGTTGACCAGGTTTCACTGCCATAAAGATGAGTACTTAGGACACAGGCTTAGTAGACAAGGACTTTTGTTTTGGCAGTAATCTTCCTGTTCTCCCCATCTCTTTTTGTTAACATGTTAATTGTTTTTCCTGCCTTACCAATCCGTATCTTGATTTCCTGATCTAGGAATAATTTGCTATTTACCACTGATCCTAGATATGTAAAATGGTCTACTATCTCCAGTTCGGCGTCGTCAATAAAGATTGATGGTACCCCATGTGCACCTTGTGACATAATTTGTGTCTTCGTTTTGTTATTTGTTAAACCAAATTCAGAAAACTAAAGAGTCATACTACTAATAGTATGAATCTTATAGACTTTCAGCTTTGTTTGCAGGCTTATTCCATTTCTTTCCCGTACATTCTTGTACAGTCTGCCAAAGCTGGCTGTTGAACGAGGGGACGGAGCATGTATGGGAATGTCCTGAGAGCAGTGATGTCGGTTCTTAACTCAACTAACTCAATTCAACCAAATTCAGAACAAGCATTGGAGAATGTAGATAGTAGGTGCTGTAATTCTTCCTCAGGGTGGGTTGTAATTGCAGCATCATGTGCAAAATGCAACTCTCTCATGAGTACCCTACTGACTTTGCTCTTGGCCTTCAATCTCTGAGTATTACAGAGGCCGCCATCTGAGCGTGAGTGAATGTATATCCCGGCATTCTGATCACGAAAGGCATATTTCAGTAGAAGTGAAACGTATATTCCAAAAAGAGTGGGGGGGGGGAGGGGGGGGGGGGTGGCTAGTACACAACCTTGCTTAACTCCACTCTTGATTTCGAACTCCTGTGAAGTTGCACCATCAAACTTGATTATGTTATTCAGTAGTTAACTTATTAACTACTAGTTAACAAGTGGAGTTAACTAGGTAACTGTGGCGTTAACTTGTTAACTTGGCAAGCTATTCAGTTGTTAATTTGACAATAATTTGACATCAGCAGGCATGCAATGAGAGAAATAATTACGACAAACTTTACAGCATCTCTTCTTCTTACAGTTCATGCCGTGTGGCGTTTGTGATCATGTCTGTACACAACCTTCTATCTTGCGTACTGCCAATCGTATATTCCACGCCGTGTGGCGTTCGTGATTATGTCTGTCCACAGCCTTCTGCCTCGTGTACTGCTATTCTAATAGTTCATGCCGTGTGGCGTTGGTGATCATGTCTGTCCACAGCGTTTTGTCTCGTATGCTGCCATTCTTATAGTCCATGCCGTGTTGCGTTGGTGATCATGTCTGTCCAAATCCTTCTGTCACATGTACTGCCAAGTTTGTCTGACGCTGATATTCCTCAGTGCCAAGATGTCAAACTCTCTTTGTTTCCTGCTTCTCTTCAACTCCAACTTTCCCTTATCATACCACGCCTACAGAATGTGGACTGTCTTCTTCTGATACGAGTAGCCAGTTCTCTTTGGGAGTTAACTTCTTTCAGGATATCTTCGTTACTGTTTTTATCTGTCCTCGGTGTTCTCATCATTCTTCTATAAAACCACTCTCTGCAAATTCCATATGATTTCTCACTTGTCTGCTATTTGTCCATGAATCGCTTCCTTACATTAGGATTGGTTGAATATAGATCTTAAGATGATACAATTTAAAGCTTATTGCAAGCAAGTATTGTCCGAATTTAACTGTTTAAGTGTCATGGGAGGATTAATCGGTTTAAGGAACTTCCCGTATCTGACGTGGGCTTATATATCTCCGACATGGTGCCATTCGTTATAATACAACATTTCTGCTACCATATTAAATTGTTTAAGTCATACCTAATTAATTAGTTAGTCGGCAGATCATCCTCATTGCACATCAAACCATTCTGTCCATAAGTGCTAGGATCCCCTCCTCATTAAATCCAGCAGCGACACCAATTCTGTGTTGGTTTATGTAATCTTCTTTAGCTTCCTGCATTGTGCACTCGTCCGCCATCCACAGTAGCCTTACCTGCAAGCCTGGCAGCATACGTCATAACTATAAAACATTTCTACTTCCAATTTTCCATCATCTATTTTTGTTTGGTCCAAACCAACTTTTTGTTATGCACTGAATCTGAAAAAAAAAAAATAACTTGTCGAATAAACTACACTGAGCAAATTAAACAGGACAGCTCCTTCCAACATGGCAGTTTGTGAAGGAGATGGGTAATCTGTTTAGTCAGCGACGACTTCGAAAGCAGAGGCGGGTCCCCCTGGTGTTGGGTTTCAGACAAAGCTGGTAGGTGGCAGAAAGTCCCGCGTGCCTGCTCAGTAGGAAAGTGGAAGGTTTCCGTTTGTCAGGGAAAAAGATGGATTGTGTACCTTGCTCAGTTAATAAGTGGATTGTGTACCTTGATCAAGGAATAAATAGATTGTGTACCTTGAACAGTAACAAACATGAAACATGTGCCGTGATCGGTAAAGAACATTCTCATCTCATCATCAAACAACATAATTGTTCTATATGTGAGCAAGAACCAGAAACAGAACACAGCTCAAGTATTCAGCCTCGTAGAAGAAAGATGACGCATACAACCACCGGTGGTAGAGCTACACTGTCAAATACCAAACCTGCCACAAGAAGTGCAAAGAGGTATTCCGGCCGAGACGGTAGCTAACAATTAGTGTAATAATAATAGAACATCTCCGATTGCAGAAGTAGAGATCTGCGACCATATATAGCATGCAATGTGCAGGAAGACATGGAACAGTTCAGTCACGCTCACAGCATGGCATAGAACAATACACATTCCACTACTGAACAAAGACAATTAACAATTGCCAGAAATTCCCTTTTGCAGATATCATGAAGTGGATACACAGGAACTTGGTGACAACTGCCAAGATTGAGGGAACGAATAAGAGGAAGGCATAGAAGCAAATATATGGATAGCTTGGCTACTTGGCATGGTCGATACAAAAACATAGAGCTGATCCACGACTGGCGATCTTATAATATGGCGGAAGATGGCCGTCCAACCTTATCGGCATGGGCATGATGATGATGATACATAGGAAGTTAAAATACGAAATATGTAAATTTAGACTGGGTTCTGGCAAAACAAGGCTATCAGAAATCGAATCATTGATATGAAATCATTCAAGAGAAATGCAGACAGAACCGTGGTTAGCTTATGTGTAGAATGCATGCTCGAATGTGGACACCGTCAACAATTATAGAACATCACGGAAGACATGGGATTCCCCAGATGTTTGCTTCCAGTTTTCTAAACTGTGCATCAAGAATAGCAAGCGACATTCAAATTCAAAGTATAGTTTCTCAATCTCTGGCCAAGTCTCCCGCCTCACGGACCCTCATGCACAAGCTGTCTGCAATGTCTTGTGTTCATGTCGTGGTGGTCCATTTCTGCCTCTTCCATCGGGAGCCATGCCTACCATCACCCTTCTCTCCAATACACTGTGACATGTAATATGACCAAATTATTTCAGTTTCCCAGACATGATATTGTATTTGATCCAGTTTACTTCCTTGTTCAGATCTTGCAGAATTTAAGTATGTTTCTACTTTCAGTGGGGGATGTTCACCAGAAATCAGGAGCAGACTGACCATAGCAGTGCAGGGGTTAAACAGTATGAAGAGCCTATGGAACAACACCGCCAAACAAATGACACTAAAATGTTTGAGAACATGCATCTTTCCTATGGTAAAATATGGATGTGAGTAACGACCATGTCGCAATCTCTAAAGACGAAGATTGTGATTGTGAACTAAAATGTTACAAGAGGGTTCTTAGAATATGGTAGACACAGATGAATGATATTATTGACATTCTACAACAGTGCTTCCCAAACTTTTCACTTTCTCGGACCGACACAAAATTTTTCTTTTGCACCAGGGACCGGTGCGTTTAAAACAACTTTCCTCCTTGTAATCTGGAATTTTATATGACCTCAATATACATTTTAATATAAATATAAGATTCAATGTAATTGTGGGTGTTGTACCGGTGTGCTAAATACTGCTTCATAATATTATTGGATGACGGTTATTTATTTAATGGTGGTCCCATTTTATGAGTAAAAATTTTATTGTAGAGATTTACAAATCAAACAAGTTTTCAAATGTCAAAACTACATTAAGTCTTCTTGTAAAGTTGTATATACTCGTATGCACCGTCAGTAATGAACACCAATATAAAAGAAAATTAAAATATATCTCGGAAAACGATACCAAATCAGATTTTAAACAAGCTGACTAATTTACAGTATGTTGTAATAAAAATGATTTAATGATCAGCTGCTAACAGTAACTATTTACTACAAGGGGTTGGCCTGTTTATTATTTACAAGCTTATCAAATCGTGGCTCGATTGTAAACAGCGCTACCCGCAAACGAGAACAAATTTTCATACTGTTTCTGTATTTTGACTTAATAATGTCATTGACGAAAAAGAAATACACTTTTTTCAAGTTGTTTTTGTATCGATATCTCACAGACATCGTCAGAATAGCTAAGTTGGCAACGTACGTGCTGCCTTCCAGCTGTAATGATAAATACTTTGCAGATGCATCTAACATCTGCGCTCGCTCAGACGATGGCAAAACGCATTATAATCGTACAACGAAAATCACGCATGTTCTGCATCTTATGACAATCAGCAAATTATAATGTGCATCTTTCTCACTTTTCCTCACATAGGAAACAAAAGAAACGCACGTCGTCAACAAACAGATGTCGACTGGGCCGGCTTTTAGTTTCGGTCTCAGCTGGTTACTATTTTTAACTTTCCCATTGAACCAATGATTCGCTTCTCCATAAAAATACATACTCCTCGGGCTATACGGCTGCAGACTCATTTTATTCCAAAATTAAATCACCATAAAAACGGTGCGGATATCATGTTTTGAGAAAGGGACAATCTTGTGTTTAAAAAGTTCTAAACAATCCTCAAAAGAGAAAATATTTAACTTTTTTTCGTGCTTAATTTCAACTCACGTTACGGACCGGCTAAGAAGAGCTCGCGGACCGGCACCGGTCCGCAGACCACCACTTTGGAAGCACTGTTCTACAAGATCTGAACACCGAAGTAAACCGGCAAACAAACAGTGACATGTCTCCGTCACTGAAATACTATGGCCATATTACACGCACAGTGGCTTGGAGAGTACAGTGATGGAAGACCTGGTTACTGGGAGAGGTGGCGAGGGTCGAAGAGCACGAAGATGGACACAGGACATGACATACAGCTTGGACATGAAACTGTAGGGGGCAGGAGAAATGACCAGAGATCGATAACCTTGTCAGCGGTCCGGGATGAGAGCGATGCTATTCACAGGCACTGCTGCATGATCATAATGATGATGATGATGATGATGATGATGATGATGATGATGATGATGATGATGATGATGATGATTATCATTACTATTACTATTACTCACATACAGACACACTGGTCTTTTTTACTGCCTCCATTCCGAAGTTTGGCAGTTTAGGAACCATGACAACAGTGACGTCGTATATCCCAGCATTGTAGATAATAAACGAGGCACTACATGTTGCTCTATAATACTCCTCGCCAGAGACCACAACATTAGACATTGTCCGGTTATAAACCTTCAGAAACAGACACAGTAATGAATGTTATTATTAAAGTATTATTTAACTGATTAATTAATTCATTAAATCATTCAGTCACATTTTCTGTTAGGATGTGTAGAGGTATTTCGTCATCGTGTGTTCATACCCACGTAATGAAACAGTAGAAACGATGGAGGAAAAAGATGAGGAGGGCATCTTATGTTAGTGGAGTGAAGTAGGAGGAGAAGCCGGAAAATAAAATGAGATTATAATGATGATGGTGAAGAAGAAGAAGAAGAAGAAGAAGAAGAAGAAGAAGAAGAAGAAGAAGAAGAAGAAGAAGAAGAAGAAGAAGAAGAAGAAGAAGAAGAAGAGGAAGAAGAAGAAGCAGAGGAAGAAGAAGAAGAAGAAGAAGAAGAAGAAGAAGAAGAAGAAGAAGAAGAAGAAGAAGAAGAAGAAGAAGAAGAAGAAGAAGAAGAAGAAGAAGAAGAAGAAGAAGAAAAATAAGAACAAAAAGAACAAGGGGAGGTTAAATGCAGGAATCTAAGAAGGATAATGAGAAGGAGAAGTGATTATAATGATTGTCAGAATCTCCAATAAGGCTTTAGAGAGTAATAAGAGTTAACACAAGTATAGTAGGGAGACACCAGACAGGAGAGACACCAGCGCTATAAATAGCTTCACAAGGGGACACATTGGTGTCAACCAAGGGGGCAATAAGAACAAGTGAGCGAGGGCTTCCCCAAGCCATTGGGAAGCTTGGCCTGCGAGTAACCGTGAAGTGCTCGGTTACTCAAGTTCACAAGCCAGCGTGCTTGGGACTCCATGCACGCAAGACTAGCTACTGCACGGAGGGGACAGCGTCCGTGCTTGACCACGCAATGTGTAGCGTGTGGACAGACCCGACTGGAGACGGTAGAGAGTAGACGTGTTCTTGACAAATGCTATAAGTTTCTAGGCAATAGTTAAATATTAGGCTGTAGATTTAGATTGTGATTACTAGCATCATTTCTCACCACTTCATTGCTATTCATGTTGTATAATGTTAATGAAGCATACCGCTCGCAGAGATATTAAATTGCCAGCTCTAAATTAAATTGCATTCCTTTTGCAAATGACACGAGTTGTTATTTCGTGCGGTGCAAAAGTAGGGGTGTCCTGAAAGACCTGTAGCAAGCAAGTTGCTGACAGACAGGACCCCAATTGGTGTCAGAAACCAGTGAACCAACGCCAATAGACTTTTGGTGTCAAAAGCCACTGAACCAACGCCAGCAGTCAATTGCACGATTCAACATCATTGCTGTGTTAAAGTATTTGAAAGTAATGCAAATTTGTTTGCATATATTGCATAAATAATTTTCTCTTGTGAAGTAATACGATCATACCATTTGTGGAGCTTGAACCACAATGAAGCAAAAGTAAATTATAAATAGTGAAATTCTACGAAAATTTATTTGAAAGGGTGTTATTCTACGGAAATTAATGAAAATGTATACAATCATCAGTAAATATTATCAAGCTAACCATCGTGTACATTTCATTGTGTGTGATACAGCCATCAATGTCACCATTCTACATAGTGAGTAAATAGATTAGCTACGGAACTGAAGCCTAGAACGAAGTTATACCAGAGTAGTCAGAAAGTGAAGACAAGACGACATCGACTGTCATACGATGAATCATCTTACGTATCATAACAATCATTCAGACGATCATATCATTCATTCATTAACACCATTTATCATTATCTATCACATTTTTTCATTCATCATTCGCATGAAAGATAAATTTGTATTTACAAACGTATGCGTGTGTCTAATTTTTGATGCTCTACTAAACAGAAGCATCCATTGTGTTATCAAGTCAATCTTTTTGTGAGTTGAAAACAGCGGTGGAACATCCCAAGAACCGTATTTTCCAAAGAATTAGATGAGTATATTTTCCGAATATTTTGGTATGCTCTAAATTAATCATGCATCTTCTTTTTCAGTAAAGATGTATATTTACTAACACATTATTACAAACTATTGTGTGAATATTATTGTGATATCATTTTCAACTAACATTACGCCACAAAATGGCGTCACTAAGTGAGTGTATTCAAGCAGGTAAAGAAATGGGCCACACTGGAGATAAGTTAGAGAAGTGGGCGGATCAAAAGTATAAAGAAAAAATAGCTCGAATGGAAAAGAAGGCTGCTTTAGAGAGAGAGAGAGACGAAAGAGCATTAGAAAGGCAGCATCAAAAATAAATGAAAGAGGTCGAGGAAGCTACCAAACAGAAACAATTAGACTTAGATCATGCTACCAAACAAAAGCAGATACAAGTAGACTCAGAGACTAAATTAAAGATGAAGGAAATGGAGGTAGATTCTAACATACAGATAGCCTCTAGCAAACAAAAGAGCCAAGAAGAACAGAACAAATTTAGTAAGTATAAAGGCCTTATCAAACCATACAGTGTAGGGGATTCAATTAGCGCATGGACTGAGAACATAGAATTCCAACTAAAGACGCAGAAAATACCTTTGGATGACTGGGCAATGATCTACATGAGAAACCTCAGTGGGGAGCCGTTAAATGTAATAGAATCCATACCTACAGAGCTAAGGAACAATTATCAGTACATACACGATAGGATAATGCAACACTTTCTGTTAGACGCCACTGGGTACCAAATTCAGTTCTCCCAAATTAAGCCAAAAGCAACTGAAACCTTTTAGACTACATCTCTAACGTGCAGAGCACATTTAAAAAGTGGACTAGAGCGGCTAAAGTGGGTAACAACTATGAACAATTAGAAGATCTTATGGTAATGGACAAAGTGCTATCTACCGTTCCTACCCCTTTTGCGAAGTTTCTCCAACAGTCAGATATTGAATCCATTCAGCAATTAGAGAAACGGGGGTCAGCATATTTTTCATCTAATCGGGACATATTTAAATCTACAACACATGATACAGAAATCACTGCTTTTGCAAACAAAGTGCCTGATAGATCTTACAATAAGAAAGATTACCGTCAGAAGGACAAACCATATCAGAAGCCACCTCGATGTGGATATTGTAGTCTTTTTCATCCTAGTTACTCTATGTGTGATAGAAACCCCGCATATCCGTCACACTTAGAAGCAGTGTTAAAGAAGCAAGAAAGCAGAAGATCATCATTTAAACGTGCTGTTAAATGTTACTTTTGTTCCAGTTATGGCCACTATAGTAATAAATGTATTGGTAGACAACGAATGAAGGCAAATAATGCAGCACTCATCGATACGTCATCAGACGATGAGAGTGACATTGATCCGGAACTTGTGAATGTGTTGCCAACGAGTGAATGTGAGAGTGTAGCATTAGTAACAGACATATTAGACTTTAAGAAATGTGACGTATGCCACCAGTTTCATGCGGATGGTAAATTTAAATGTGGGCACGTAATACCATGTTCAAATGAAGATGCTAACGCAGCGAGTGCCTCCAGAGGTAAACTTAAGTTCTACGATGCTCTGGTCAATGATCAACCATGCCAATGTTTAATTGATAGCGGGAGCACTCTACTGGGTTTAAGGAAAGAACTTGCTAGACCAGAAGATTATACGGGTGAATTTGTCAAATGCCGTACTTTCTCTGGAACCATTGAGAAATACCCACTGGCAAAAGCGCATATCAATACCCCGTTCCTTACCGGCACATTTACTTGCGCAATCCTGCAAGATCCATGCACGGATCTCATTTTAGGATGCCTAGATTCATTGAAACAATGTACAGACGACGACATAAGAGCCTGGAAACATACACACATGGCTAACGCTGTAACAAGGTCAGATACACAAACAAACTATACTGACTTACAAAATGAAATGCTACAGCTATTAACACCAAGTGGTGCAGATACCAACATTACTCGACAGAAATTTATCGAGGCACAAAGCACCGACCAAACAATCGCACCTTATTTTAAATTGTTGGGTGAGCGAGCGAAAGTGTCTAAAATGCATCTTGGTACTTTAGAAAAGTTAACGGAATTCTCATGCGTTATTACACAAATAATAACCATGAAATTCAGCAGACTGTGTTACCTGTAACATACCGAAAAAATGTGCTAAACATCGCACATGAGTCACCGTTTGCTGGACATTTGGCCTATGATAAAACGCGAGCCAGAGTTCTGTCACGCTTTTACTGGCCTAAATTCTGTTCTGACAAAATTTGTCTGTCGTTCGTGTACAGTTTGTCAACATCTTGTACGAAAGGGAAAGGATGTGAGGGCCGAAGGTCAACGGTCATTATTAGCATCTAGACCAGATGAGAGTATAGCGGTCGATATTACTGGACCCCTAAAGCAGGTGTCGAGCAATGGAAACCACGACTATGCAAATAAGGGTGCTAAAACTATTCACCTTGAACCAAACCAGAAGGTTTTGCTTCTACTACCTGACAAACGTAATTTGTTACTAACATCTTGGCAAGGACCATTCAACGTTGAACGCAAAATATCAGATGTGGATTATGAAATATCGATAAAAGGACACTTAAAGATATTTCATATCAACATGCTGAAACCATACTTCTCACGACAAGAACAACAGACAGACGAACAAAATGCACCAACACCAAGTAATCGGACGACAGACGTACACAACACAACTTCACTAGGTAGGGCGACACACGACAGCGACAACGCAAACACACTTAGCCAGATAACAGCACACACAGCTAGTACCACAACAGTATTGAACGAGACAGACGAAGACGAGATGGAATTACCAGTCCCTACTGTAGACACGACTGCGACCATTGACAGCATAAAGATAGAAACTAAACTTACAGACGACCAACGACGACAAATAATAGAACTAGTGACGGAATACAGAGACATATTCTCCGACATCCCAGGAAAGACAGACAGAATAGAACATTCTATTATTCTGACTGACAACACACCAATCAAGTGTCGATCTTATTCTATCCCTCTAAACTATAGGTCGAACCTCGACAAAGAACTACTATCTCTCGAGTCGAGCGGAATTATTCAGAAATCTTAGTCAGAGTATTCTTTCCCTATTGTCCTTGTCGCCAAAAAGGACTCTACTATTCGACTCTGCGTCGATTATCGCCGTTTAAACAAAATAATCAAAATTGACGCTCAACCAATTCCAGCATGCGAAGATTTGATCTTGGACATGTCTACATCTCGCATATTTAGCAAGCTTGACCTCACGAAAGGTTACTGGCAAGTCCCGATGGAAATAAATTCTATTCATTTAACAGCTTTCTCCACTCTTTTAGATCTATATGAGTGGCGCTTTCTTCCTTTTGGCCTTCGTAACGCTCCAGCAACTTTCGTCCGTCTAACTAGGGATCTTCTCCATGGGATGACCAATATTTCTACATATATAGACGACATATGTATCCATACGGAAGACTGGACAACACACCTACTGAAACTGCGACAAGTCTTCGATTGCGAGTATTCGGGCTTACAGTGAAGCCGACCAAAGTAGAGTTGGGCATGGAACAAATTGACTTCCTAGGTCATACCATCTGTAGGGGCCAATTAAGAACAGATGACAGAATCGTCACCAAGATTCTGAATTTGACAATGCCAACGACCAAGAAACATGTCCGAAGTTTACTGGGTCTGGTAAACTACTATAGTAAATTTATCCCAAATCTGGCGGAAATCACCAGTGTTTTTTCTAACATCTTAAAAGCTTCGGCTAAATTATCTGTACAAGATGCAGGATTAATTAGCGCGTTATCAAAACTGAAATACTTTTTTAGTGTTCCACCTATCCTTCGTATGCCTAATCCAAAACTTACCTATTTTTTACGCACAGATGCGAGTGCCATCGCCATATCTGGGATACTAGGACAGTTCTACGAAGGGAAGTTTCACCCAGTAATGTACGTAAGTCGGGAAATTAGCCCTGCTGAATCTAGATACTCAGCATCAGAATTGGAGGGCCTCAGTTTGATCTATTGTGTTAAGAAATTTCATAGTTTTTTGGCAGGAGCACAGTTTGTGATCGAAACCGATAATTCTCCGTTGTCGGTGATGCAGTCTGGAATTCCCCACAATAACAGAGTCTACAGGTGGGCTTTGATTCTCCAAAATTACACATTTACCATCCAGCACTTAAAGGGAAGATTGAACACTGTTGCAGACATTTTGAGTCGACGGTCAACCATTGAAATACCTGATTTGCAGGAAGGAATCGACCACAGATCACCAGAAACAGTGACACTGTAAATGTTAGGTAACTCAGTGCCGTATGTGGTGATTAAGATACACTGAAAGTGCGTTATCATCGCCAAACATGTAAACTGTGTGAATGTAACAGTGCTATGAAAAGTGTAACGAACAGACGCAGAAGTAACATGCGCTGACACACACACATAAGCTATAATAACATTGAAGTGTTAGCTATGAACCTACATAAGTTAGTAGGGAACTATATTTATACACTATCCATGAAGGAGAGCATAGAAGACTTTGCCGAAATGAACTATGTTATAATAGTCTACAAAGAACATTGCTCCATCTTCACAACGGAAAGGAGGACTTCAATTAGTGTAATTAGATATAGAAATGTAACTGTGATATATATATATATATATATATATATATATATATATATATATATATATATATATATATATATATATATATATATATATATATATATTATTTTATTAACAGTACACATAACTTCATTTTTTCTATAAATAATTGAATTGCAAAATGTTTAAATGCATATATAACTTTATTTATGTCATGTGGTAGTTAGAAATCACCATCATTTAGTTAATAAACCATTTAAGGAAACACCTATGATTGAAATACAATTGTTAGATACTACAATAGTTTATCACGGCATAATCATAATCATATATAAATTCATTTATCTAAAATATCATTTCTAAACTAACCCAACCATTTAGGAATTAACATCATCTTATTTACAAATAACACTTTAAGGTAGTTAACCCAATTCTCTTAAATGAAATTCATTAGTTAGATTATTTCCCTTGGGATAATTTAGGACAGCACACCAAATAATATTAGTTACTATTACAGGATCGGTGACAAACCATCCTTATAACCGTGTATATTTTGTATAGAAATGACACGTGCAAACAAACCGCACAGTCATGTGGCGTGAATATTGTTATAATTCAGCCAATCATTTATTGTATATATGTAATGTTCATTTATTTGATGCTATCAAACATATTTTAATGACGAGTGAATGTGTGAGCAAAAGGAGAGTATGAAAGCGAGTGAAAGATGTATGAAAGAGGTATAAATGAGAAGAGAGGATGTGGAAATTAGTAAACATGGAAAGAAAAGTGAGAGAGAAAGGTAGCGGCAAATTTTTTCACCGCTGAAAACGTCTTAGTTTGACTTGTCGGTGTCATCTGTGTAACCAATGTGTTGTCAAGTTGTATGTGTGTTACTGCCATACTTGAATAGAATAGATAGGGAATGTACTTTGAGCTTCTGAAAGCGGAGTTGTGGTCATAAATAAGAATAACAAACATTTGTAACCACAATAAACCGATTTGCGGCGCTCGAAGGAATACACACATTTAATACACTAACACATACACAGGATATAAATTTAAGTACACGGTAGTTTATTAGTAAACACGCAAACAAACAGGAAAACAAACACATAAAAGTTGCACACACTATTTGTTTCAAAGAACAACAACTTAAATTCAGGGGACACAATAACTTTTAAAGACCTTAAGGTAACATTGAAAATAGCTTTTCACAAGCGGAAGCGAGAAGGTGAAAAGTAGAACTGTGTGTATATGAGTTGGAGGGGATATTAATGGGAACATGAACATTTTATGCTCATGTGTTGTACTCATAAGCAGAGTCAACTTGTATTTGGGTTGTCATTTCGGGCAATATGAGGACAGGTCGAGACAGTAAGTCAATGGGTGAAAGTCAAAAGACATAGGGTCAAACGACGGAAGCCAGGACAGAAGTCATAAGACAACGGTTCCGGTTCAAAACAATTCCCAAAGATATCTATAGAACCAACTGTACTGATACATGGGCTACTTAATTAGCCGAGTGAAAAGATAGAACAGTGTGATTAAAGGAAGAAGAGAGTTGTTCTATCCCCAAACGAGAGATTTATAACTTATTGGATATCTGACAAAATTGGACATCCAATTTTTCTTTGTGACCATACGTGTTACAAACATGAGTTAAAGGGGAAGTAACACTTCACAGAGAGGAGGAGAGCCTGTCAGAATCTCCAATAAGGCTTTAGAGAGTTAATAAGAGTTAACACAAGTATAGTAGGGAGACACCAGACAGGAGAGACACCAGCGCTATAAATAGCTTCACAAGGGGACACATTGGTGTCAACCAAGGGGGCAATAAGAACAAGTGAGCGAGGGCTTCCCCAAGCCATTGGGAAGCTTGGCCTGCGAGTAACCGTGAAGTGCTCGGTTACTCAAGTTCACAAGCCAGCGTGCTTGGGACTCCATGCACGCAAGACTAGCTACTGCACGGAGGGGACAGCGTCCGTGCTTGACCACGCAATGTGTAGCGTGTGGACAGACCCGACTGGAGACGGTAGAGAGTAGACGTGTTCTTGACAAATGCTATAAGTTTCTAGGCAATAGTTAAATATTAGGCTGTAGATTTAGATTGTGATTACTAGCATCATTTCTCACCACTTCATTGCATTCATGTTGTATAATGTTAATGAAGCATACCGCTCGCAGAGCTATTAAATTGCCAGCTCTAAATAAATTGCATTCCTTTTGCAAATGACACGAGTTGTTATTTCGTGCGGTGCAAAAGTAGGGGTGTCATGAAAGACCTGTAGCAAGCAAGTTGCTGACAATGATGATGGTGAAGAAGAAGAGGGGGATGAGGATGAATGCAGGAATACAGGAAGGAGAATTAGAAGGAGAAAGAGAACTTGCAGCTTAATCTGAACTCTTCTTTTGGCAGGCAACTTTTATTGTAAAACATTATACTCCGACGGTTAATGTTCAAGTGATAGCTAGATGACAGAACTTACTTGTGATAAATAGATTACATTATTACAAGTGATAATTAGATCACAATACTTACACGTAATAACTAGATCACAGTACTTACAAGTGATTACTAGATCACAGTACTTACACATAATAACTAGATCACAGTACTTACACGTGATAACTAGATCACAGTACTTATACTTGATAACTAGATCACAGTACTTGCAAGTGATAAATAGATCACAGTACTTACACGTGATTAACTAGATCACAGTACTTACAAGTGATAACTAGATCACAGTTCTTACAAGTGATAACTAGATCACAGTACTTACATGTGATAATTAGATCGCAGTACTTACACGTGATTAACTAGATCACAGTACTTGCAAGTGATAAATAGATCACAGTACTTACACGTGATTAACTAGATCACAGTACTTACAAGTGATAACTAGATCACAGTACTTACAAGTGATAATTAGATCGCAGAACTTACAAGTGATAACTAGATCACAGTTCTTACAAGTGATAACTAGATCACAGTACTTACATGTGATAATTAGATCGCAGTATCTACAATCGATAATTAGATCACAGTACTTACACGTGATAACTAGATCACTTTACTAACAAGTATTAATTATATCTTAGTACTTACAAGTGATAATTAGATTACAATACTTACAAGTGATACCTAGATCACGGTACTTACAAGTAATAATTATATCACAGTGCTTACAGTTTATAATATAGCACAGTACTTAAAGTTTGTTAGTTGCATATCCTTTACAAGACGTCGCTGTCAAACCCCAGCAGTTTTTTGCTGCGTGTGATCTCTTGGCACTTCAGTCACTGCGGCTCTCCACTGGATGGAGAATACGACACACACATACATCGTGATTGTAACTGACTCAGAAAGCATGCTGACGAGGGTGAGGACGGGCAGACTTCGTGCGGAGTGGCTTGCTTCGCTTCGGAGGTCACGGGTAGCAAGCATCGCCTAGATCTTTTCTCCGGAGCATGCCGGTGTGTTGGGAAATGAACAGGCGGACAGATTGGCTGGCTCTGCAGAACTTGGTGGAGTATTGATACATGACAAGGCAGACGTGGTTGCGGCCTTGTGGGAGCACGTGCACACCTCGGAGGAGCAAATGGATTACCATTGTCTGGCAAGAATGAGACAACGAGGAGTGACGAAGGGATCTGGCCGACGCTCAACGCTCAGAGGAAAGGCAAGACGGACTTATAATCAGATTGCTACTGGTACTATTAGTGTTGGAACTCTTCGTTGGCTGCTGAGGATGGGGACGGAGCACTTATGGGAATGCCCCGAATGCTGTGATGTCGATTCCTATATCAATCAATCAATCAATCAATCAATGTTGGCACTTTTACGCTCAGTACGCAACAGTACTTTGAAGCAGTACAATTAACAACTATATTGTAATAATGACGTGAGACAATGTATTTTTTCCCATTTACATAGACTTGACATAGACTTGAGACAAACGCTTTTGTTACACGTGGCCAAACGACTCTGCAGAGAAACCGTCGATCTGCCCACATGTGGTATTCCGTTGACAACTATACCAGAGCGAACTCCGTGGAAAGATGAACATAGACTATTACTACAAATCCAGACAAAAGTGAGAGGAGTATTTGACAATGAAGAACAGAACAGTGTGCAGCGCAGAACAGCCACTCTCAGCTTCCTTAATGAAGAATACCCACAGGACCCCTGTATCCGTGTCTACACAGATGGGTCAGCACAAAATGCTGTTCGAAATGGAGGAGCAGGAGTGTACATGGAATACCCAAATAATACCAAGGGACGCGGCCAGAGTAACAACAAGAAAGTACTGCCATAACTATGATGCTGAAATTGAGGCAATCAAGATAGCAACAGAGAAATTAGTAAATACCAGCAATGGTACACAACCTGTGGTGCTACTGACAGATGCAAAATCAGTACTCGAGGCGCTCCTGTCTGGGAAAATTGCCAGTACTAAGGACACTACTTTCTGAACATAAGGTCACCATACAGTGGATACCATCCCACTGTGGAATACCTAGAAACGACAGAGCTGATCGATCCGCTAACGAAGGAGCAAAAGAAGAACAGCCTGATGTGCCGTTACATACCAACTCAAGAAAAGAATGATCAAATCAGTCAGAAAGCCACCAAAACCAGTTCAAGTTGACTACCACGTTATGGATAGACCAGAACAAGTCATTATTCTGCGCCTTAGCACAGGACACAATAGATTACGCAACCACATGTATACAACATTCAAGATTGGTGAATCAGCCATGTGCACATGTGGATTGGCATCGCAGACAGCAGAGCACATACTCCAGGACTGCCCAAATTACAACATATCTAGAAACACCTTCTAGCCTAGAGAGACGACAGTGGAAGATACACTCTGTGGACACACAAGATACAACATTGCAGTTATAGACATATTTCAAGTGAACGAAAGAAGAAGAAGTTACAAGTGGCTTTTTTTTCTTTTCTTAATCTAATACGAAAACGTACAAAAGTGGAGGTGCAGACGTGTAGATGGTTATTTAAAATGTGGAACGAAAATGTTTGCAAGTTTTATAGACGTTGAAGCAAAAGATACAGATAATATAGTTAAACCCGACGCACAGAAACAAAGAAACGCGCACGCAAGCACATACACACACAGACATACACAGCAATTTTCACAGCTCGCAAGGAATAGGGTGGACATCTCGACAAATAAGTTATAAAATCACCTCCTGTGTTTCACGATTGACCTTCCAGGTGCAGCCTACTTGAGGGTAGGCTTGTGCGGCTATGCACGTTATAGTGACCGTCGTCTGGACAAACTGGTGGCTACACTGAATGTCTGCGGGTTTCCCTGAAAACAATGTCATATAACAACAGCCTGACTGTGTGTGCGAGATTTATGGCCTGGTTTGCGAGCGTAAATTGAACACTTTTTTAAAAACGAAGTTTACAATGTTTTGGTCCAACAAAAGAAATCAGTGTTTAGTTAGTTAGTTAGTTAGTCGACAGATCATCCTCATTGCACATCGATCCATTCAGTCCATAAGTGCTCAGATCCCCTCCTCAGCAAATCCCGCAACGTGTAGCGGCTAACGACGCCAGTTCTGTGTTGGTTTATCAATCTTCTTTGGCTTCCTGCGTAGTGTTCTTGTTTGGCCACCCCTCTTTTAATTTGCAACTCTCGCAGTCTGGCCATTGTTGTAGATTCACAGTCATAACTTGGTTCTCGCAAAAGTCTTACTTCTCGTAGAGCATTCAGAATGTCGGCCTGGTCCATGGCGCGTCCGTCCTCCACAGTAGCCTCACCTGCGAGCTTGTCAGCCCGCTCATTTCCTTGTACTCCCGCATGCCCTGGCACGAAGATGAAACTAATCTTTGCCAGTCGAGACCGCTCCAGAGGCAGCAACCATTCTCTTCGGATCGACCCCTCCTCTATCCTCTTGATCATGTTCATTGAGTCGCTAAGGAAACAAGCCCTAGTGAATGTCTGTGTCTCTAGCCATGTTATTGCTTTACTTACTGCCATGTCTTCCATGGTCAGGCTACTTGTGGTTTCAGTGAAAGCACCAGAGTCCTCCTTCACAATTCTCCCTCCGGCCCGAGCTGTAAAGGCCCATGAGCTTCTCACATGTCGGACGACCGACCCATCTGTGTAGATGACCGCGTCACCGTCTAGCGAATTCTCGAAAATCAACGCTTGTACTTCAGCCTCAACAGCAGCCGGATTTTCTTGTCTGCATTTTCTATCTAGTTGGATGCAAACTGAAAAGGATGTGCAGAAGTCTGTTGGCACTTGCACCCACTCCTCGCCAGGTTCTAAGTCCTCAAGTGAACACACCTGTTGAAGAATGTCTTCGGCTTGACCCATCCACGATCGTCCTCTTTTTAACCTGCTGCCCTTCACCTTCCTAATTTCACTATGCAGTGGATGTTGTGTGTTTGCGTTAATTCTGAGGTAGGCGCGTGCCCTGCAACCTTGTATTCACTCTTCAATGGTTGGAAAATTAAGAAGGTAGCGCATCGCCCTGCATGCTGTATCTCTTGTACATAAATTAGTGTTTAATTTATACTAAACGGGTCAGAATACCACCATGCTTATTGACTTGAATTCTCACTGGCCTCTTAGAACCACCAGCGGAATTGAGGATATTGCATTACAGTGGTACCACGAGTTACGAACTTAATTCGTTCCAAAACTCGGTTCGAAAACCGAAACGTTCATAACCCGAACCATTGAAATCAATGAAATAGAGACAAACCGTTTAAAGTATCGCTTCTTTTTTATGTTTTTATTAACAACCGGTCATTTACCTAAAAAAACGCCAAGAATACGTGTACTTCACGTATTAAATAACGAGAAAGAAAACAACCAAATACATTGATTGTAAAATTTAAAAAAAAAAATATTTTTTTTTGTCTTTCTTACCAAGAAATCGATCATGGGAAATGTTTCACTTTCTTTGCTCTTCTGAATCATTAGTTTCAGGAGTTTCTTGTTGCTGTTTCTTGGCAGCCGATTGGGAATCTTTCTGCACTAAGAAACTATCAAGGGAAATATGTCGTTTCCTTTGCTGAAGAATCCTTCTGAAGTGGGCTATCGCGTTATTATTCAACAGATTTACTGCCTTGTTTCCGTCTCCGTGGCTAAAGGCTTGCGAACGCGGTTCGTGAGCCGGGTATTAGGCGTTCGAAGCTCAGCTGCGACCGATTTGTGCAGCAGACCGTGTCGCATTGTGTTATAACGTGCTGGTATGGGAGCCGGTCGTTCAGAAATCAATGGCAAACTACTGAACGTAACACTTACCTAGTACATCAACAGCAGCTGAAAAATGCTGGTGTTGACTACAACGTCCCGTAAGGGATACGCAACAAACTATATTATTGCCCTGTTAGCAACAAGTCTGTTTCGATGATGGTTCACAATGAAGTCTTCGATGTCTGCTCACATGCTGCAAATTTCTGGTAGTTTTAACGGCCACTGGCTCCTCAATACAGGATGACTGCTCCTCGTTTAATGTCATTAGCTGTTCATTCTGAAGATCCACAAGCTCATCTGAAGTGAACTCTCCACTGTGGTCCTCAATCAGCTCCTCCAAGTCGTTGCCATCGACTTCCAGGCCCATATTTTTGCCCAAGGACACAATCTCATCCACTTCATTGGCACAGAACAGCAGAGTTAGCCGGTTCTTCATTGGTTTGTGCCTCGGCAGTGCTTTCTCCTCCTGTGGGATAAAGGTAATCTTTTGCATGTTCCTCTAGTTTAGGCCCGTTTCATCGCTATTAAAGACTTGTTGTGGAACATAGTCTTCCTCTTTGATGATCTTATCAAATTCCGCCTTGAACGCTTCTGCTCCTTTCTCGTTAGACCTTGCAGCCTCTTGTACTAAGCTATTTCGACAATAAATCATTTTCAACAACTTAACCTTTTCTCATATGCTTGCCTCACTAACACTGTCTCCTGCAAGTTGTTTTTCATTGATCTAGATCAAGAGAAGATTTAAAACTTTCTCTAAAATTTGAGGTCTTTGCTTCTGCAGGCTAGCTACGCCATTAGCCACATCGACTGATTTGAGTAAATCTTTGTTCTTTATGATGGTAGAGATAGTTGATTTTGCAATGCCGTACTCATAAGTGATGCCACACACACGAACGCCATTTTCATGTTTTATAATTATTTCCTTGTTTACCTCCACTGTTATACGTTTCCGCTTCCTAGCAGCACCACTACCGTTCTTCGAACTGATAATTGATGGGGCTAACAATGAAAATAATGAAAGAGATAAACTGAACACAGTGCCACTGCTAAGAAATCTTTTACTGCTGTGTAGAAAGGCCAATAATAAGCATGTGCACGCGTGAAAAACTAGGTTACTAGGCTAGAGCTAAGCGATGTTAATACTGCGTGGCCTTCGTTTGTACTGTACGCGATTGTTTGACTTCAATGTTTAACCTTGCTCTTTCGCCTTCGTTCGAAACCCGAGGCACTGTCCTTTCCCCGAGACAAAACATGTTCGAAGTTGTTGATCGTAACCCGAATTGTTCGTGACTTGAGGCATTCATAAACCGAGGTACCACTGTATTTCCACAATCATCATTATCATCATGAAATGCCGTGCGACTGGCGTTGTCGATCATGCTTCTCCACATCTTGCGATCTCCAACGGCATGTTTCAATTCATGTGCTGACTCACTCTCATGCCATGTGTGATATAACTCTTACAACCGTCACATCGCTGTTTAAAATTTCCCGCACTACACCTCCAGTTTACAACAGCGCCAAGCTCTGCTACCATCATACTCAAATTCAAATTTGAAGAAGGAAGGAATTAGCGCCGACAATTAAAACAAGGGATGAAATGTGCATCACCCCAAGTTGGAAACAAGTTGGAAACAGCGCAGATTCCTAAAGCGGACGACATTATTCTAAATATAGTCTTAACAGAGCTTCGCCATTGGTCATGACGTCATAGCCCCAACGTGGAAGGAGGGGCTTTAAAAATGGCGTGCAGATGGGCAGTAGGTTAGTGTATGAGAAAACCCTTCAACAAGCATTAAAACCGAAGACGGCCCACTAGAGGCACGGTAGCATCTACCTCTAAGCCCTCTAAAGATTTTACAATCAACGAGAGGAAAAGGAAGAAGCATCAGCCTATACGCAGCCAGCGAACTTGAAATGCAAAACCAAGTCTGGAGTCTGAAATCTGTTGACTTTATGATTGAAGAAGACATTCAACTTTGTTTAAGGTAAGCACATTTTTATACATATTACACTAGTCATGTCCCTTCCCAGAAGATATTAAGTTTATGTGGTGTAACCATATGGTTAGTTCTATAGAACTTAATTCCGGAGAGACTAAACACTACATTCAGATGTTGTAGTTCATAGATAAACTGTTAGTTAGTTAGTCTTTCCTCTTGAGTCTAAGGCGGAGCAAAGGGCAGAAGTCCTGTCTCTCCATGCCTGGCGGTTCGCTGCTACCTGTTGTAGATCTTGGATATTTACTTGGCCATTGAATGAGCCTTCTCTAATGATGGTTCTACGCAGGGACTCTCTTGGTCCTCCCAGTTTTCTTTTCCCTACTGGTGACCATATGAGGGCTTGGTAGGGGAGTCTTGTCTTGTCCATTCTGAGTACATGGCCGATGTAGTTGAGATAAACTGTAGACGAGGTTAAACCATAGTGAGGCTTTTTCTTCTAGTTAGACAGCTTGTATGAATTCATAAGCATTGGACCTATGTTGACATTTTACTCATTAATCAGTTAAGGTAAATGAGCAGTGATTTAGGAATTCGTGATTAACTTAGAATTTAGAAGGCTAGAATACTTAGTTCAGCAGTAAGGAACTATTTATAATCACTAGTAGGAGCAATTAGTGTAAATTGTTAATAGAAACAGTACACAAGCACTTGGGATGTTAACTAGTTCGCTAAGTGTATCAGATAACATTGTGTATTCGGTGGTAGCATTCATGTGGTGATTTAATTGTAATTTCATTGGTGTTAAATATGTGAATTTATCATTTGCAAGTCACATAAGTATGCCTAATTATTATCCAAGCAAGTATGGCTATGATTTCTGATAAATTATTGTAGATTTAGTAAGGATAAGTGACATACTGAGAAGGAATTTGAGCAATCAATCAATCTCCTGATAATAGGCAAGTTGATATATAATATCCTGTCTATCAGAGGAGAAGATGTCAGTGATAACCCACACACTACTTAATAATTTAGTGCACTTCTAAACATGACACCACTCTGTATTCCATATCATTCATGTTACAATTGTGTCCTGTATTGTGTTGGACGATAATGATGATGATGATAATGATGATGATGATAATGCTGATGATAATACTGATGATGATGATGATGATGATGATGATGATGATGATGATGATGATGATGATGATGATGATGATAATGATGATGATGATAATGGTGATGATGAATAATGACGTAAAGGCATATTACACACATGGTGAAGAGGAGGGAAGATACTCGAAGCATTTGATTAGGAAGAATTCTGCTGAATGTTATACATGGTATGATACCATAATGTACTTATATTGTTTATAAGCAAATACTCATTGCATTTGGGAATGAATTAAAAACCTTAATGCATGAGCCCCTTTCTTGTACATGAACGGGTATCTAGAGAAAATAATTATGTACAAAATGGATTGGTGAACATAGTTATCAAAATTCTGGATCTATCAATGTATTACTCAAAATGGAGATCATGGGTGACAGGCAAGGGTGAAGACGACACTGCTTATCCGGTAGTCTAAACATTTATCGCCTTTTAATAAAGGATTGGATGGAGAATAACCAATCATGGCGTTGATAACTATTGGAGAACACCAAGACCCTCTTCCTCCCTTGTTTATTTTCCAAGGATTAAAATCCCCTGTATTTATTTTCCTTGTTTTTTGTGAGATTTTGACTGTCTTCCATTTATAATGTTCATATTGATGATATCAACAGATATATGTTTGATGCTGGAATATCTGGTACTGTCGAGATCAATCTATATCCAGAACTGACTTTTGATTAAAGCACCTGGATAGAGTGATGCAGAAAACTATCCCAAAGCAACTGTCTGCAAGAAGTTCCACTAACCAGTTAGGAACCAGGTAACATAGAGAACTTATCCTTGTGCCTGAGGGTGGAGAACCAAGAGCCTCTATCCTATTAGCACCTGGAACATATCTACATCCTAGGGAAAGTTAATAATTTCAGGAGACTATTTACAACAGGGATCTAAGAACTCTCGAATAGAGCAACCTGAATGCATACCCAGTTTTTGACTTAACCTACTGCAATGGAAGATGAATAAGTAACTATCAATGAGGAACTGGAATATAGCTTGAAGGTAGTGAACTGTTTGTTAGGGGCATCAATGATATATATATATATATATACTACCTTTGTTATGAATTGGATCGGTGTTTTATGAACTTAATGATCAATAACCCAGTTTATGTTTATTAGATTATGAAAAAGGTCATTTCCTATCTTAAGTGTATTTTATTTTTTTCTTGTCATTTTTAAGTTGGATAACGAAGACACAATCAATAGATTGCACGATTTATTGCCTGGCATATTTCGCTGGCCATGGACTGGCCAATATTTAAATTTTCATAGCTTCGCACCTATCCAGTACAAACGGGGCTTAGTACGGACCCTGTTTGACCGTGCTAGGAAGATATGCACCCAGGACACACTGACAGAAGAATTTGAAACTCTGAAGAATGCCTTAAACCTCAATGGTTACTCCACAGGATTTATAAAGCGCAACTGCCAGCAGACTAAACCTAAACCAGAAGAAACGACAGTCCCGAAACTCAAGGTTTTCATCCAGTTAACCTTCCGAGGAGATGACGTAATGCACCGTTTGCAGGACCGGCTCATTGTCAGGTTCTTACATGCACCCACTGTGAACGGACATTTACAGCGCAAATTGGCCTTATCAGTCACACTCGCTACCGCCATAGTTAAAAGTTATTATGCCTTTTTAGAGCACAAACTATCGTCTGTCAAGACGGCAAGGTGCCAATGACATATAACAATGAATAAGGCTCGTATGACCTAACACATGTGAGACAAACACAGTCACGGAATGATTTGACGTGACACACTGCAACACTAAGTTAAACACTTTATTTACACTTCTCACGCGATACAATCAGATCAGGCATCTCGCCATTACAATATCGATATCACAATACAATTAGTCAATAAATCAATACACTGGATACGCACACAGACCTATACCACAGCCGCACAGTCTTCTATTCTCTCACAAGAGTTACTATCAATCGGCATTCGGACACAGCAGTCACACAAGCTCTCTCAAACTCGTCCGTACTGTCCGGCGATCCTAAGCCTGTCTGCCGTTCCCCGCTCTGAGCACTTGCCATGTGGGATCGAGTCCCTGCGGGAACTTCGTGCGTCACGCCTGTACTGGCTTGACCGCTGTCTGCTTAGTCCCGCTCACAGGCGAACCTGTAGACAGGTAAATGGTATTCGCCTGGCGCCCGTAATGACGCCGCGGCACAACTACAGGGGAGATTATGACACTCATCACAGTAGTCCGGCGTACATTCTGTGCTGCAACTCCGGGTATCAGGCACAAAATGACGTAATGCACCGTTTGCAGGACCGGCTCATCACAGCAGTCGGGCGAACATTCTGTGCTGCAACTCCGGTTATCAGGCACAAAACGACACCGATCCCCATCCCAGCAGTTAAAGAATCTGTAGCTTTGTACGCCAAATCGAATTGTATTTACCAATTTACATATGGGTGCGAGGCCATCTACCTAGGTAGAACAGAGCGACAGTTACATAACAGAGTGTTGGAACACATTCCGAACTGGTGGACACGATACTACACACAGAAGATGGTAGCCTAGGCAGGCCGACACACCGGAACAGTACTGCTTCATCGGTCGCGAGACACGTGCTCGAGAGTGGTCATGTGGTTGAAGGAGACAGTGCCTTCCGTGTGTTGTTAATGTTTGCTGAAGCCATTGTGATCAACCTTCGTAAGCTGGCTTGTGCAAGCAGAAAGACATGTTAGTCAGTTTAAAATTACCGTGGTAGACAATCGACATTAATGTGCGAATATGTGTATACTTCAGATTGAAGGATTTATCTAGTTATTTCGCTTTACGTTGTGTGATTTCTGCAGTATGTACCTGACGAGATGCAGCGAAATATGCCAGGCAATAAATCGTGCAATCTATTGTTTGTGTCTTCGTTATTCAAATTCACCACGGGAAAACATTGTTTTGAATTGTTATGTTGTTTAAATAAACAGACCCTAGATATTAATTACTTAGCTGCGAGAGGAGAGACAAGGAACCACCAAAAGGATATTGTTATTCAGGGAAACTTCTCCTTGTTTTCCTAAAGGAATTCCTTGGTTCTCCGAGTCTCTAGTTATGGACTCAAGGATTTGAGCCATTTAAAGTTAAGATAATTATAACGGGCAGGATCACACTGGGAAAGTGGATCTTTAGTATCCTCTACCTCTTTGGGTTTCACCCAACAACGTTATCCGACACCATGACAGCAATATTGCCAATAATTGATTTTTTTTTTTCACAGCCTTCCTCTCTCGTTTTCACAAATCTTTCCTGTTGTCACAACATGTTCTTGTTTGTGTCTCCTCATAATGTCGCTCAACAATCAAGACTGCTTCTTCTGATGTTTTTGATAAGCACTTTCAAAAAGTCAGTTGCTTGCAAATCAATGAGCTCCAACTGTAGTTCAACTAGCACAACCTCAAGGTTGCAATCAAACGAATTCTGGAACAGAAGAATGTAACTCTCAATTCTATCAAGATCTGAAAATCTCTCCAAAAATGCTTCTTCAAGACACGAATAATCTTTTCCCCGGAAAATCGAGGTTGACATCTTCGGTGATTGTAGTGCAAAACCCTTTGAAACAGTAAAAATTAGAAAAGTTTGCTCCTTCCTGTTGTGCTTCAAACAATGACAGCTTTCTCCGAAATACTTTGATGATTCTGTATAGATAACAGATGAGGCTATCCTTGCTCTGAAGTTTCAAATTAACTTCATTCATGTTGGATGTGATGTCGCCCAAAAATGACAACTTTGACAGTCGGGTAGGATCTGACAGCTGTGGATCAGCTATATCTTTTTCAGTGAAGAAAACATCTATTTTGTTTCGGAGCTTGTAAAAACGAGAAGGATTTTACCGCAGCTGAACTACCTCACTGATGTGTGATAAGGCAAGCCACAGAATTCAGAATAAATTTCTTCAAGAAAAGCCAGGAATCGACGGCGATTGAGTGCATGTCCCCGAATTAAGTTCACAGCAGAAACGACTGGTTTCGGTACACAAGAAATATATAAGTCTTTCCCACATATTGCTTGCTGATGTATGACGCCGTGTACGAATAGACCCCCCAGAATTTACTAATCTTCCAAATGAGTCATGACCTGCCCCACCAGACCCTTCCTCACTCCAGCCATGGTGTTTACTCCATCAACTTTTACACCTCGAAGGTGAAGGTTACAGTCTTACAAAACTATTTGGACTTCCACGAAAATGTCTTTTCCAGTTGTTGTTCCATGTATGATGCAAACGGATGTCAACTCTTCCGTTATCTGAAAGTCCGATTTGACACCACGAGTAACCACGAGAAGTTGTGATGTACTCGAAAGATCAGTAGATTCATCCAGCGCCGGAGAATACCACAACAAGTTCCTAGCCTTATCGCATATTCTATACGTCTCACATACAGATACATTTTGACTACTGCTCTACAATCTGGGACGGTTGTTCCACTGCAAGCACCAAGCTACTATACTCGCTCCAGAAACGGGCCATGAGTTTAATTTATAGCAAACATTTAACTGACAATCCTAGCCTTCAGGTACTACCATTCCACAAACGTCTGCTTTTCAATAAGACCAAACTAATTCAAAAAATAATTCTTCATCGGAATGCCCCAAATTACCTTTGGCCATTGTTTGAATATAATGCTAGACACAGTAAACGATTAAATATATTACACATTCCAAAGCCTAGGATAGCACTTATACAAAACAAGCTTAACGTACTCTGCAGCTCAGCTGTGGAAACAATCTTCCACATGAAATAAAAGACATCACCAATCCTTATACATATAATCGCAAATTATTTGAACACTATCTCAGTACGGATTACCTTCCCCCTTAATAATAGAAATAATATAATAATAATAAAACCCTAGTATAACAGCCAGTCCCCTTTTGGTAGGCCAGTATATTCCACATAGCTAATAACAAGTGCCACACCAGTTATTACTATTACTGAGTCGTGTAGTATTGATTTTTCATTTTCCACATGCCTTTATAATGCATATCTTTTATATTGTTGCTGTTTTCAGTTAGCCTTGAATGATATGTGAATGGTATAATGTATGAAAGAGAGTGATAAAAGGGCAGAATGTTAGACGGGCCTGCGTGCCCAATTCTTAACCCTTTCAAAATAAAGTTTTGTTTGGTTGTTTGTTGGTTTGTTTGTTTGTTTGTAGCACTATGTTTTCTCCAAGTTCTTCTGTTCTCCACACAGCTGAACTTGCCGAACGGTTGATAGTTCTAAACAAATCGGTTTTCTCAGGACAGTCATTTGCTGCTTCCATCACACACTCTTTGATGAAGTTGCCATCAGTAATCGGTTTCCCTCGTTCTGCCATCTTATGCACTATTTTGTAACTTGTGCGAGTGATAGATTCATTTTCAGCAAACTTTCTCGAGAAGAAATTTCTTTGTGTTTCTAAACCACGATTCTTGGACTCATATTTCTCAGAGCGTAACTTTCCAGAAAATTTTTAATATGTTGATTGATCATTTGTTTCATAGTGACGCCAAAGATTGTACTCTTTCAAAACGGAACACTTTCGCTGCACACTACGCAACTGGTTTTCTTTTCCTTTGTTTCCACACAGAAGCACTTTACTTCCCATTCTTCATTGAAAACGCGACACTCGGGGTCCACTTTCCTTTTCTTAGTAGCCATAATGAAGGGTGAAGTAAACAGAATCTGAACATGAAAAGACACTGAATTAGAAACATTATTGATATTCTATTGAAACACAAGAAAGGCAGAGGACTAGGGGTCACTGGTGAAACTACTGCGCACATATAAAGTTTATAGGTAACTTTGGAATAGAATGTATCACATAATAAGGTTAGCCAATTATATAAATAGGGCCGGTCTAAATGCAGCATTCTGCCCATCTGGTTTATTACATAAAGTAGGACAGTCACTTCGATCATGGCACAGAGATCATTGAGCAACGTAAACATTTGCGTAAGGATCTGCTCAAGCAGAAATGTTGAAAAACACTGGACGAGAGACCAGCTCGATTAACATCTTGACCGTGGAATTTTTCTGAGCTGGGAATAATAGTTTCTTAATATCACGAGGCTTCTATGGTAGTTTTATGATATGTTTGCTACTTTATTGCCTCTATTCTTACTTATAATTCTCTTATCTATCACTGTCAAACAAAGAAATCCTTGTTACATATCTACACAATTTATGACAGGCAAAAGGGCGTAAATGTTTCTGGAGCGTCTGACCTGTGTTGATAGCATCTGGGGGAAAGAAAGATGTGTGTTTGTGTGTGTTGCCATGGAAATCACGGTAACTTCAGGGGGTAGTTGGAGCTACCACGAGCCGGGGAAGGGCTTGGGATCGCGAGAAATAAGCAAACATTACAATACGCAATAAAATATGGATAGAATAATGTAAAACTGAAAATAGTAAATTTAAGTCACATAGCAGCCAGGAGGTCTCCGCACGTGTAAAGATCCCCTATTATTCAAAACATAATATATAAATTTAAATTGTATCACAACGTCTCGTGATACATACGTTTATCAAGCAAATTCGAGTTCCATCGGCGGGCCTTATGAACTGACGTCGCCGGCGGGCCGTAGTTTTGTGACCCCTGGTCTAAATAGATCATTTCTATGAGTTGCACTACATGTGATGGAAAGCTGATTTTCCTCATAATTTCCCAAAGTTTCTGATGTTTTACACAGTCAATGCCTTTGAATTATCCACAAAACATGAGAATAGGTTTCATTAAATCCTCTACACGCCTCTATTATTAAACACATGTTGAGTACGTAATCTCTTGTTCCTGTTCCTTGTCTACATCCGGCTTGAACCACGTTAATCTCTTCTTCCATGTTCTTATGAAGTCTTTTCATTATGGTTTTAGTAGAATTTTACTGACATGACTGATCAAGTCAACAATGCTATTTTTTATCCCTTAAAGGACGTGGTAGTCAACACAATCATATTTTCCGCTGCTGTTGATGCACTAGGCATGTTTTACGTTCAGTAGATTGCCATTGCTTTCTGAACGACCGGCTCCCATCCATCACGTTATAACACAACACGACACGGTCTGCTGCACAAATCGGTCGCAGCTGAGTTTCAAATCGCGTTCACAAACTTTTATCCACCTAGACCGGTTCTATGGTTGGTGCATAATTCTAAGTTGCCTTTTTGGTATTAGAATGAAAATAGTTATCTTCCAATCATTTGACCATATACCGTATTTCCATATATTTTTGCATAAGGCGTGATAGCTTTGTATGCTTTCTTCTCCTCCTACTTTAATAAGCTCAGCTGGTGTCTCATCACATCCTGGTGATTTACCATTCTTCCATTTCTTTATTGCCCATACAATTTAATCAAATGATGGTTCAGGTTCTGTATCTGGTGTCATTGCTTCACGAATCTCATTCATATTCCATTGCATTATTCCTTCCATCTTTCTAGAATTTTTCTAGATTACGTTAGGGTATTTTCCAACTGTTCACAGATAACATTTAATTGAGGGTGAACATTTCTTGTCAACAACTTTATTCTTTGAACATTTCGTAATCTCTTCCATTCTTATGATAAAGGGCATGCAACTAACAGAGAAGATGACGAAAATGAAGTTCATACATTCACAACATGACAAATATAACACAGAGAACAGTACGACAGAGAATAAGAAGAGAACTGGACACTACATGTCACTCACTGTAAACGTTCAAACTGCATGGCTGGCTTGCTACCCAGTAACCACTGTTGTTGAACTCCACAGAACATGTCCAATCAGTTGCATCACTTATTCTGACAGTTCTCACCTTGAGATTCCAGGGAGCAGAGCTGCCTGTTTCTGCTGGTTCACTTGCATCAACAATTTGCCCGTATCCCTGACCTGGCTGACACCTGTTAGCGTTACATGAAGCTACGACTTCTGCTGTCTTCATAATCTAACGCCGGTGATCGAGAACGATTGATGGGTATCTGTTGTACATCTAATGCTAGGACTTTGTAGTCCCATTTCAGCTACTGGACACACAATTCTCGGAGTTGGGAAATCTGTAGGTATAAAAAGTCTGTTACAAATAGAATATGTAAATGTAGTTAAACATGGTACTCAAACATGTGTACGCTGTTGACAAACTGAAACATCAAGACCTTTTCCACATGTTGCATGAACTCAGCAAGGACGGGAAGACCTCAGGATAAGGAATATTCATATACACATTTTTATTTTTTTTTACCCCGAGGTCCTTCCCATCTATACTGAATTCATGCAAAATATCGAAAAGGTTTCGATGGTTCAATTTTTCAACGTCTTTAAAAAAAAAAATATAATAAAACTAAAAGAATAGACTCGTGGAATGCCACAAACATATGTCATTGACATACGAAACAAACGGTGATGCCTCAAACTCAAGTCACTGACATACAAAACAAACGGTGATGCCCCGTACTCAAGTCACGGGTAGACTAAATAAACGGTGATGTGCCCCAAACTCAAGTCACTGACAGACTAAACAAGCGGTGATGCCCCGAATTCAAGTCACCGATAGACTAAATAAAAGGTGATATGGCACATGATGGATGAATGGTTTATTATGAGTAACGTATTTCATGCATATTGCCTATTGTTGTAGTATGCTTCACATGTAATATTTTACCTGGGGTGACTGTTATACGATAATATAGTAGTTGAGATTGAAGCAGAGGTGCCGTAGTGTATACACTACTCAAACTATGAGATGGGTGGATATATGGTGTGTGTAGCCATTTCAAATACTTGATGAGCATGCGTCCATCGTAACGCACATGAGGCTGACACAGAGACTGATCACTGACTTGTAAGCCAGAAGGTTAGGTACTCGTGTATTAATACCACTGAACACTTAATCTGCTGAACCAATTTTGGTGAAGAGCCGGCTGTAAAGAAACCTTGTGTCTGAAGAGTGTACTTAGGACATTCAATTCTTCATGACGTGACCGATAAGGTGACGGCAGCAATTGTAACGACATAACCTGTTCGATTTTAGAAGTCCTTCTGACTCGACAAAGTGAGAGAGATAGAGAGAAGAGGAGGAGGATGAGGAGGAAAAGGAGGAGGAGAGAGAGTTGGGGGGAGGGGGCGGAAGAGAGTAAAAGCAGTAAACCTGGATGAGAAACATAGCCAGACATTATCATTATATTTGTATATGTGTATGTTGGTATATGTATAGATAGGATTTTATGTGTGCAGATTTTAGAAACTATACATTCTTGATCGCCTAATCCTAATTCAGAACCAGAGTGGCAGGTTACACAATCTTGTTCAGTGACAACGAGGAGAAACCTGGATTTAAAAAAAATATATATGTATGCTATATATATCTATATCTATATATATATATATATATATATATATATATATATATATATATATATATATATATATATATATATATATATATATATATATATATATATATATACATATATATATATATATATATATATATATATATATATATACTAGCTGACCCGGCCCGGCTTCGCCCAGGCCCTGGAGGGGATCTATCTATCTATCAGTCTGTCTGTCTGCTTGTTTGTCTGTCTGTCTGTCTGTCTGGCTGACCCGGCCCGGCTTCACCCAGTCCCTGGTGGGGAGCATCTCATTTAATTCATATAAGTAGTCATATAAGCTCTCCCGTTCCCGACAATCTGTCTGTCTGTCTGTCTGTGTGTCTGACCCGGCTTCACCCTAGTCCCTGGTGGGGAGCATCTCATGTTATTCATATACGTAGTCATATAAGCTCTCCCGTTCCCGACTATCTGTTTGTCTGTCTATCTGTCTGTCTGTCTGTCCCGGCCCGGCTTCACCTAGTCCCTGGTGGGGAGCATCTCATTTAATTCATATAAGTAGTCATATAAGCTCTCCCGTTCCCGACTATCTGTCTGTCTGTCTATCTGTCTGTCTGTCTGACCCGGCTTCACCCAGTCCCTGGTGGGGAGCATCTCATTTAATTCATATACGTAGTCATATAACCTCTCCCGTTCCCGACTATCTGTTTGTCTGTCTATCTGTCTGTCTGTCTGTCCCGGCCCGGCTTCACCTAGTCCCTGGTGGGGAGCATCTCATTTAATTCATATACGTAGTCATATAAGCTCTCCCGTTCCCGACTGTCTGTTTATCTGTCTGTCTGTCTGACCCGGCCCGGCTTCACCCAGTCCCTGGTGGGGAGCATGTCATTTAATTCATATAAGTAGTCAAATAAGCTTCCGTTCCCGACTATCTGTCTGTCTGTCTATCTATCTGACCCGGCGTGGTTTCGCCCAGCTCCTGGCGCACAGTAACTTAAAAGAATGTCCTTCCACACACCATTCATTATTTTTAATGAAAACAGTTTTTAATCACCGACATGACAGTTGATAAGTTCTGTAAGCAGAAAAAGATGGGTTACAATGTTATGCATTATGCATTATTTTTATGCAAACTTTGAAAATGCCTTAAAGATTATATCATTATTTATTATAACTTCATATGCCTGAAAATAACTATAGACAAAGAGTTTAACAATAGTGCAAGTAAGTCCAACAATATGACTATAAAATATATAGAAATGTTATTAAAAGTTATGCCCCTTGAAATAACTTTTCTAGAGTGAAGTCCCCCTGCTATATAGACATTATATAATGAAAATGGAAAAGTAAATGTTATTAAATAAGTAGAAGATTTTACATTAAGAAATTATTATAGTCGGATTGCACAGGAATGAAAGGAAGACGTGTAGAAAATTTCATCTCAATCGGATGTACCGTTATCGAACGCATCCAATACATAAATACCCACAAACATACTCTCTGTTTTATATATATATATATATATATATATATATATATATATATATATATATATATATATATATATATATATATATATATATATGAGCCATTTCCAGCTGTGTATTTGTATATCCAGACACTTGATCTCTATTCAGCATAAAAGATACATTCACCACGAGTTAGCTTGCTTGGATTAGGAGCATCGGGGAAGTGAATCCTGCACCCACTACAACGCTAGTGTAAGCACTAACCTATTTAGCTAACCAAGTGAAGTTCACAAAAATAATCCTTATTTTAGCAACTTATGACACACACTCAACTGCCAACAGTACACAAGAAAACGTTTCCGGAAGGTTTCACACTCAACTGCCAACAATAAACAAGAGAAAGTTGTCCAAATGTTTCACACTCAACTGCCATCAATACAGATGAGAAAGTTGTCCAAAGGTTTCACACTCAACTGCCAACAATACACAAGAGAAAGTTGTCCAAAGGTTTCACACTCAACTGCCATCAATACAGATGAGAAAGTTGTCCAAAGGTTTCACACTCAACTGCCAACAATACACAAGAGAAAGTTGTCCAAAGCTTCACATTCGTACACCAACAATACACAGGAGAAAAGTGTCACCAGTGGCCATCACCTATCATCTCCCCATACAACGATTTTGATAACACTGTAAGTGTCAGATATTTCTATGGCACTTACCAACACTGACTTGACACACAAAGTAAACTGTGGAGCTACTGTCATATTCCTGCCAGCCATCTTTGGTAATGATGACAGTATTCTTAGTGTAGTCAGGTATGTGGGGTCTGTCCGCCCACCCTGTGTAGATTACATGAATCTAGGGAAGAAATGAAAACAAGGTCACGTATGCATGTCCAGTGACACATATAGAGTTGCAGCCATGCATATGTGTGTCACGTGTGTGTGCCATCTCTTACTATACTGCATGTATACATTTTTGTGGCAGGAGAGGCGTGTGTAAGAGGGAACACACGAGCAGAGTGACTTGCTGGATGAGCAATGAACGAGGGTGACATCATGAACGCCTTCAGGGAGACATGATGAATACATGAGGCAAGAGATGAATGGGATTCTGCAACAGTGACCAGACTGCCAGAACATCAAGTTTTCATCACGACACCTAAGACACTGGAAGGTACATAAACAAAGCCGCATGTATAGACTGGCCTTCACTGATACATAAGACAGAAGTGCAGATTAGAGGACACATTAGAGACAATAACATTTTTAAAGCTATAGTCACCATATAGGTCAGCGTGGCCGAAAGGACAAGAGCGCTTGCTTTAAAACTTACTTTAAGATTATGGTGGGGTAGTGTGTTCATTCCCAGAACGGATCAGTTAGAATTCAATCTTGACTTCTCGTTTAGAAAGCAATGGAAATCTATTGAACTATTTGCCTAGAACTTCAGCCTGGGATACATCGCAACGTCCTCCACAGGGCATGCCACAGGGCATGCACTGTTTTACAATAGTGACCACATTGTGATTCAAACCTCTCACTGAGATAACGGCAGGGCACCGCTGCAAGAACAAGGGTAGACACAAGGCCACCTCGACACCCCTACCATTGTGTCATCATCAGGCTGTTGTATCGTTCACCTGAACTCACAACTATGGAACTGCACTGGACCACACAACTTAAAACGATATTACAAATAAAAATATATATCTTTGTTTTCCCGTAATGAATTTGAATAACGAAGACACAAACAATAGATTGCACTATTTATTGCCTGGCATAATTCGCTGCATCTCGTCAGGTACATACTGCAGAAATCACACAACTTACGTGAATTAACTAGATAAATCCTTCAAGTTGAAATATACACATATTCGCACAGTAATGTCAATTATCTACCACAGTGGGGCGCAGAGGTGTTTCCAAGGCACCAGGGCCGAGTTATATACTGGCCAAGACCACAGTAATTTTAAGCTGACTAACATGTCTTTCTTTTTGCACAATTCTGGCTTGCGTTGATTGATCATAATTGCTTCTGCAAACTTTAACAAGCGAGTATTTTGTGTGTTAAACAACACGCGAAAGGCAGTTTCTCTGTCCACCACATGACCGCTTTCGATAACGCGCCTACCAATTGAAGACGCCGGGAAATTCCGGTGTGTCGACCCCACGAGGCTAGCATCTCCATGTATGTTGTATCTTGTTGACCCATTGAGGTGTGTGTTCTGACACTCGTTTAGTTAAGCTGTCTCTCTGTTCTACCAATGTAGAAGGCCTGGCATCTACATGTGAATTGGTAAATACAATTGTTTGTGGCGTACAGAGGAACAGGCTCTTTGACTGCTGATGTAGGAAGTCGGTACGGTTTTATGTCTAATGACTGGAGTTGCAGCACAGAATGTTCTGCCTACTGCTGTAGTAAGCCGGTCTTGTAGACGTTGCATTACGTACATCCCTTCGAAAGGTTAGCTGGATGAATACCTTGAGTTTAGGGTACTGTAGTTACGTCTGGTTTTGGTTTGGGCTGTTGGCAGTGGCGCTTTATAAATCCTGTGGAGTACCCATTCAGGTTTAAGACATTCTTCAGAGTTTCAAATTCCTCTGTCAGTGTTTCCTGGGTGCATATCTTTCTAGCACGGTCAAACAGGGATCCGTACTAAGCCCCGTTTGTACTGGACAGGTGTGAAGCTCTGAAAATTTAGGTATTCGCCAGTCCGTGTTCCTTTGCGATACACCGATCTTTGAATTGTACAGTCTGCTCTATGTCTCATTAGAATATCTAGGAACGGCAACGCTTCGTTGTGTTCGTGTTCCATAGATAGAGAGATGTTTTTATGCGTCTTGTTTCATTGTGGCCTGGAACGATGATGCTTGTAGTTCGTCTGTGGTGATAATTAGTATATCGTCTCTTTTCTTCTAAATATGCCATGAAGATGTCCTCTAGAATAGGACCAAGAGGACTCCCCATGGCCACTCCGTCAATTTCGCGGTATGACTTAGTTAGAAAATTGAATTGTATGTTGGCGGTACATTGTAGTAGTAGCCTTTCCAGAATAGGTGTTGATATGCCTAATTTTAATTGTTTGTCTTCAATGCGTTCCCTTATTATTTTCACTCTCCTCTAATGGAACGTTAGTGAATAGGGAGGCTATATATATGGATGCCATGTATTTGTTATGTATGTCCATAGTATCCAATAATTCCACGAGTTGGAATGTATCTCTGAGTAATTTTTGGATCGAAGGACTGTCGTACTGGCTTTAAAATTTCGGCTAACCATCTCGCCATTCGGTGTTGTGCAGAGTTAACCATGGACAGGATAGGTCTTAGCGGGATGCCGGGCTTGTGAAGTTTGGGTAGACCGTACATCTGAGGAGTAGTGCGAGCCACGTGGTGTGAGCGTTTTTGCAGTGGCCTCACTGATGAGTCCCGCATTCACAAGTGACTGGATCTCATTCTCATTATTGCTTCCAGGTCCTCCGACTTGTTTACTTTTTGATCTATCCTGAATTTAGATTCATCCGACAATATTTCATCCATTTTTCTCTGGTAGTCTGACATGTCCATCAGTACTGCACCGCTACCTTTGTCAGGTTTCAGTATGACGAGGGTTTTGTTAGCCTTTAACGCTTTTAACGCAGTAAGGTGTTCGTTGGTCAGCGGACATGTCTGTTTGGAGTGTGTTGTGCCATACTGGTGTTCTAAATCTACCAGTTTGGCCTTCAGCCACCCGACCGACTTGGCAGAAGTAGGTGATAACTTGGAGACTTGATCAAACAACATTTCAAACTGTGCTTGCGACTCAACACGGTTGATGTGTTTAGGCTGCCAACAGCCCAAAATCCAAAACCAGACGTAACTACAGTCCCTAAACTCAAGGATATTCACCCATATAACCTTTCGAGGGGATGACGTAATTGCAACTGTCTACAAGACCGGCTTACTACAGCAGTAGGCCGAACATTCTGTGCGGCAACTCCAGTCATTAGACATAAAACCGTACCGATACCTACACCAGCAGTCAAAGAGCCTGTTCCTCTGTACGCCACAAACAATTGTATTTACCAATTCACATGTAGATGCCAGGCCTTCTACATTGGTAGAACAGAGAGACAGCTTAACAAACGAGTGTCAGAACACATACCTCAATGGGTCAACAAGATACAACACACAGAAGATGCTAGCCTCGTGGGGCCGACACACCTGAAGCTCCCGGCGTCTTCAATTGGTAGGCACATTATCGAAAGCGACCATGTGGTGGACAGAGACACTGCCTTTCGCGTGTTGTTTAACACACAAAATATTCGCTTGTTAACGTTTGCAGAAGCAATTATGATCAATCAACGCAAGCCAGCATTGTGCAAACAGAAAGACATGTTAGTCAGCTTAAAATTACTGGGGTAGATAATTGACATTACTGTGCGAAGATGTGTATATTTCAACTTGAAGGATTTATCTAGTTAATTCACGTAAGTTGTGTGATTTCTGCAGTATGTACCTGACGAGATGCAGCGAAATATGCCAGGCAATAAATCGTGCAATCTAATGTTTGTGTCTTCGTTATTCAAATATCTCTTTGTACTTAATATTTGTCGTTAGTCGCGGTTCCAACTTGATGACAACTGGTCACCACATAATGCTCAATTTCTGTGGCAGCAAAACCACACAAAATGCTTCTCACTGCCCCGAGTGAAAAAGTCAAACAGTCAACAATCTCGACAAAACCAACAGCACGCACGCAGAAAAAGAATGTTGAAGTGCTATATAGAACCTATGCCTTTGTATGAATATGAAACGTGGACATAAGCTGAAAAAATATATCTAATGGCAGTGGAAATGTGCTTTCAGAGGAAAATGCACATAATATCATGGAAAGACATAAACACAAATGAGCAAATCCTACAAGAAGCAAATGGACACCGTAAACTGGATGGGGAAATTTGAAGTAGAAAGTGAAAATGTTGGCGGCAAGCTATGAGAAAATATAAACTGGAGAATTTGGTGACATCTGGCAAGATTGAGGGGAAAAGAACATTAGGAAGGCAGTGAAGTAAATATCAAAAAGTCTTCACCACATGGCATGGTCTTTACAAAAACACTTAGAGCTGAGCGACGACTCTGGTGATCGTGTGAGATGGCGAAACATGACCGCCCGCGCTTATCGGCGTGGCACATGATGAATAAAAGGTGAGAGGAACGACTTCATTGCACCGGGTTTAACCGCTCATTCTCTTGTCGTAGGGCCGCCTGCTGAAATTGTCGCACAGAGCAAGGAGAAGATGCGGTATAGTGTGGCATTATGGCATGGAGGCACATCAGTGTGTGACAAGATTGACAGTACATGAGACAGAAGGCTCTGGGCTGACGTGATAACCATTGCCACACGGCATGGACAATAAGAAGGAGTTTTTTTCTATTCTGGCCAATTTCACGTGTCGAAATAAGTGTTCTTCATTTTAGCTGCTTTTAAAAAAAAAAATTACACCATCCATCCATCTATCATGTGCCATGCCGATAGCGTAGGGCGGTCATGTTCTGCCATCTCACTCGATCACCAGATGTCGTGGATCAGCTCCGTGTTTCTGTCTCGACCATGCCACTGTGGCCAAGCCATCCAGATATTTACTTCTAGGTCTTCCCCTTGGTCTCTTCCCTTCGATCTTGCCAGTTGTCACCAAGTTTTCCAATTCATTTCTTCTCATAACATGCCCAAAATATTTTCACTGTCTACGTCTAATGACTCCTATCAGTTTACGAACTTCATTTGTTTCTTAAGGACTTGTTCATTGCTTTTTCTGTCTGTCCATGGCATTCTTTGCATTTTCCTCAGAAACCACATTTCCACAGCCATCAGCTGTTTTTCAGCTTGACTGCTTATTGTCCACGCTTCACATCCATACAAAAGTATAGGTTCTATGTAGCACTTCAACACTATTTTTTTCGTTTCAGTTGATATCTTTTTATTGGTCAGTATGTTTTTCATCTTGCAGAAGGCTACCTTCTCAATGGTAATTCTTGTTCTAATCTCTTCAAGGCATCTCCAGTCAGATGTTATGATTGTGCCGAGATAACTGTATCGATTCACTTGTTTAAGAATATGCCCATTTACTTGTATAACGCATTGTGGTATTCTCTTCTTCTCAGTTACGTCCATAATATGTGTTCAAACGAACGACACACAGAGAAAGGCGAACGGTTCAGTCAAAGTCTGTATCAACAAACAAAATCTGATAAAATGTCTTTTACTTACAACAAGTATATATGTTCCGAACATACACACACATTTGACATATGACCTGGGCGCCAGCCTAATATGAGTACAAGAAAGAGTTCTGGGATATAGAGGCGGTCAGTATTACTGTGACCACATCTGACATAGGTTGCCGATTGGTCGATTAGAATATTGGTCAAGCACCATATACCCAATTCGACTGAAGGTGTGTAAAATATATGACAGTACTTTACTATACGGTTGTATATACTATGTCACGACACATTAGTGAAGCGTCAACATAACAGTATACCGCATTCTTAAAGCCCCACATGTAGTCGCCATTCCTTGCTCGATCGTTCAATCCGATGAATGCTCTGTCCACACCTTGTTCATTAAGCAGACCTGGAAATAGATAGACAGAATAACACATGTTAAAACTGCCATGTAGAGACTCACCACCTCATGTGGCTTAATCATACACGCAATATCAAGTAGGCTGTTTAACCACATAACCGCGGATACCCATACATATATAGCTCTTCCTCTTCTTCGTACCTCTGTCGTGGGGAGTATGGCATGCTTTGTTACGCACCTCACAGGTCAATGTGTCCGACTTTTGGCGTATAATTTTGTCAAGTTTACTTCCTCTACACTGATTCAAACCCAGGCAACGGGCTCCATGTATGGGCAGCTTTTATTTCCTGACAAAATTGTATCAGATCAATGGTCTTTAGGCCTGCTCTTTGCGATTTCCAAATGCCGCGAGATGTTTAATGTGCGCAACTTGCACAAGAGAACTTTTGTTTTCAGCTCTTATCCTGTAAGATTAGGTATGGGATTTCACGACCCTAGACATCAAGTGGGCGATTAGTATCATTAGATTCTACTACCCTAGAGATCAAGTGGGCGTGTGTTATAATTTGATTCCACTACTTAGAGAGTACGTGGACGTTTGTTATCACTCGATTCTACTACCCCAGATATCAAGTGGCCGTGTGTTATCATTAGATTCTACTATCCTAGAGATCAAGTGGGTGAGTGCTATCATTAGATTCCACTACCTAGAATCTTGGCAATCATTTTCCATGACAAGAAAAAGTCTCATCACCCCAACTGATAAATTCTCTTACAGACTGAGAGATCTGGAAAACATGACAGCCCACACCAGTCAATAAGGCACTTGATGATGACGATAATGACATAAAACAATGTGTTACTTGATAACAAAAATATATACCATTAAAATGAAACAAGATATGTCTCGAGAGTGCTAGTGCTCGAGAGTAGTAGGAGAGAGGGTAACTAATTATTATTTGGGGTCCGTTTCGGGGGTCCGGAAGTCGTATTTCCTTATATGAATGTTATACCGCCTCCTACGGACCCCCTGTAAAACGGGCCACATTTTTTAAACATTGGCGGGTATTGTCTTCGGTCTGGTTGTCCTGATAACTACTTCCTGTTGTCACTTCCGGTCCCCGGGGGCGGGCGGGCGAGCGGGAGGGCGGACCGGCGCGAACCGGACGTTGTCACGCGAATCGGATGTCGGCGCAAACCGAAACCGATCCGACGCGAACCGAACCGATCCGACTCGAACCGACGCGAGCCGAACCGACCCAGTGCACCGCGCAGAGATAGCTGATGGTGTAATCGAACCTCAGTCATGTAGATATGGACCCCTTCTATGAGGAGACTGAAATAAATATGACATCACTCGAGTTTTTTTTTTTTTTTTTTAAGGGTTTGGCGGTCATCCCAGACGAGCTGGTTCCCCGCCTCCCCTGTTTTTGGCGTGGACCCTTAGTCCACTGTGATATTGCCCACGTGGTCCACCGGGCCCACATTTAAAGTGATTAATGTGAGGTTTTTTTTTTTGGTGTGTGGATCACCCGGCCCCCGACCAGACCAGGCGCACTACTGCGGGGAGCAGCAAATGCGTGACCTTAGCCACGGGACCGAGATTGATCCTCCCGGCCTCCGACCAGACCAAGCGCACTACTGGAGGCCAGCAAATACACCTGATCTTAGCCAAAAGGCCGAGATGCGATCACTACTCTAACATCACTCGAGTTACACCGAGTAGTTCAAGTAATGACCGCATGAATAAACTTTTGCACGGCTCAGCATGATAGCTAATTCGGCAGGTGCTCATACTCATGTATCAACTTTAAGCGCTTGGTGAAAATCTGGTTTAAAAATATTCTAGACCGGCATACAATATTATTAACGATTAAGCTTAAATAACATAATAAACTACTAAATTTCTTACATGTATAATGGAGCATATTAATGTCAATATAAAACTACGATTCTCAATTAATTTAAGACATAACTTGCTAAGATAATAATTAAACATGTAATGAAACACCACAAATAACTTCCCCTTAATAAAAAGAATTGTCTCCCCTTCATTGTACCATAACAAATACAACAGGTAAAGGTCACCCAAAGTTCAACTCTGACATGTGAAAATACTGTCGAGTGATGAAAAGTCTATTCTCTATCAGGGAGTCTTAAAAATACCAAGAGGCTCTGTGTATTTCATTATATTCTCACTTTTATTTCTTTCATTCTCTCTATATGATTATTGTCTTTATTTCTTTATTTTCTTTACCCGTCTCTCTCTCTCTCTCTCTCTCTCTCTCTCTCTCTCTCTCCTCTCTCTCTCTCTCTCTCTCTCTCTCTCTCTCTCTCTCTCTCTCTCTCTCTCTCTCAGGCCCCGGTGAGGACCGGGATTTATTAAAAAAATTCCTTCTGGACTTCCAGTAATAAAATGTCCCCTGGTCTCTGGGTAGTGAGATCGGACGCCCGTGTGTATTGTTGCGCAGTTGGAAATCGAAAAAGAGTAGCCTAACGGCGCTGCCCGGCAAAATTTCGAGTTAAAAATCTACCCAAAGTATTTCAGAATCCTCGCCGATGCAACGGAGTTCGTGCATTGAGCTGACTTTCTCCAGACTCAGGCTTGAGTTAGGAATGAAATCGGAGCACTTATGGGTTAAACCGTGTGCCGTGATGTTGATCCAACGACTAAGACGACTAAACTAAGATATGAAATGTACATTATAAAAAAAGTATGGCATTAAAATACTGCATACGATTCACTCCATGACCATAAATTAAACCGTGACAAGAGATGTCCGACGGATATCATTATAGCGCATGTGAATGTTCTCAACTTGTGCTCATTGTCTTTCTTTTCTGTAACTCATTCTCTGTTTCTGATGACATGTACTGTGATGTTGCTTCACTAATTCTCTGTGTGGTGACATATTATGTGTTGTTACTTCTCTATCGCTCTGTGTGTGGTGGCAAATATTATGATATCACTTCTCTAATCTTCTATATATGGTGGGACAAACAATGATATCGCTTCTCTAAAAGTCTGTGTATGGTGGCACATACTGTGGTATCACTTTTTTATGTTCTGTGTGTGGTCACGCGTAAAACGATATAGCTTTTATTATACACAATGTGTTATTGTCCACGCAATAGCATCACTTCTCTTATACTCGCTGTGTAGTGGCACATACTATGACATCGCTTCTCTTATACTCTATGTGTGGTGACACATACTATGACATCGCTTCTCTTATACTCTATGTGTGGTGGCACATACTATGACATCACTTCTCTTATACTCTATGTGTGGTGACACATACTATGACATCGCTTCTCTTATACTCTATGTGTGGTGACACATACTATGACATCGCTTCTCTTATACTCTATGTGTGGTGACACATACTATGACATCAGCTTCTCTTATACTCTATGTGTGGTGGCACATACTATGACATCGCTTCTCTTATACTCTATGTGTGGTGACACATACTATGACATCGCTTCTCTTATACTCTATGTGTGGTGGCACATACTATGACATCGCTTCTCTTATACTCTATGTGTGGTGGCACATACTATGACATCGCTTCTCTTATACTCTATGTGTGGTGGCACATACTATGACATCGCTTCTCTTATACTCTATGTGTGGTGACACATACTATGACATCGCTTCTCTTATACTCTATGTGTGGTGGCACATACTATGACATCGCTTCTCTTATACTCTATGTGTGGTGGCACATACTATGACATCACTTCTCTTATACTCTATGTGTGGTGACACATACTATGACATCACTTCTCTTATACTCTATGTGTGGTGCACATACTATGACATCGCTTCTCTTATACTCTATGTGTGGTGGCACATACTATGACATCGCTTCTCTTATACTCTATGTGTGGTGGCACATACTATGACATCGCTTCTCTTATACTCTATGTGTGGTGGCACATACTATGACATCGCTTCTCTTATACTCTATGTGTGGTGACACATACTATGACATCGCTTCTCTTATACTCTATGTGTGGTGGCACATACTATGACATCGCTTCTCTTATACTCTATGTGTGGTGACACATACTATGACATCGCTTCTCTTATACTCTATGTGTGGTGACACATACTATGACATCACTTCTCTTATACTCTATGTGTGGTGGCACATACTATGACATCACTTCTCTTATACTCTATGTGTGGTGGCACATACTATGACATCGCTTCTCTTATACTCTATGTGTGGTGGCACATACTATGACATCGCTTCTCTTATACTCTATGTGTGGTGGCACATACTATGACATCGCTTCTCTTATACTCTATGTGTGGTGGCACATACTATGACATCGCTTCTCTTATACTCTATGTGTGGTGACACATACTATGACATCGCTTCTCTTATACTCTATGTGTGGTGACACATACTATGACATCACTTCTCTTATACTCTATGTGTGGTGGCACATACTATGACATCACTTCTCTTATACTCTATGTGTGGTGACACATACTATGACATCTCTTCTCTTATACTCTATGTGTGGTGACACATACTATGACATCGCTTCTCTTATACTCTATGTGTGGTGGCACATACTATGACATCGCTTCTCTTATACTCTATGTGTGGTGGCACATACTATGACATCACTTCTCTTATACTCTATGTGTGGTGGCACATACTATGACATCACTTCTCTTATACTCTATATGTACTGGCACATATTATGACATCTCTTCTCGTATACTCTATGTGTGGTGGCACATACTATGATATCACTTCTCTTATACTCTATGTGTGGTGGCACATACTATGACATCGCTTCTCTTATACTCTATGTGTGGTGGCACATACTATAACATCGCTTCTCTTATACTCTATGTGTGGTGGCACATACTATGATATCACTTCTCTTATACACTATGTGTGGTGGCACATACTATTACATCACTTCTCTTATATTCTATGTGTGGTGGCACATACTATGACATCACTTCTCTTATACTCTATGTGTGGTGCCACATACTATGACATCTCTTCTCGTATACTCTATGTGTGGTGGCACATGCTATGATATCGCTTCTCTTATATTCTATGTGTGGTGGCACATGCTATGATATCACTTCTCTTATACTCTATGTGTGGTGACACATACTATGACATCGCATCTCTTATACTCTATGTGTTGTGGCACATACTATGATATCGCTTCTCTTATACTCTATGTGTGGTGGCACATACTATGATATCGCTTCTCTTATACTCTATGTGTGGTGTCACATACTATGACATCGCTTCTCTTATACTCTATGTGTGGTGGCACATACTATGACATCGCTTCTCTTATACTCTATGTGTGGTGGCACATACTATGACATCTCTTCTCTTATACTCTATGTGTGGTGGCACATACTATGACATCGCTTCTCTTATACTCTATGTGTAGTGGCACATACTATGACATCGCTTCTCTTATACTCTATGTGTGGTGGCTAATACTATGACATCGCTTCTCTTATACTCTATGTGTAGTGGCACATACTATGACATCGCTTCTCTTATACTCTATGTGTGGTGACACATACTATGACATCTCTTCTCTTATACTCTATGTGTGGTGACACATACTATGACATCGCTTCTCTTATACTCTATGTATGGTGGCACATACTAGGACATCACTTCTCTTATACTCTATGTGTTGTGGCACATACTATGACATCGCTTCTCTTATACTCTATGTATGGTGGCACATACAATGACATCGCTTCTCGTATACTCTATGTGTTGTGGCACATACTATGATATCACTTCTCTTATACTCTATGTATGGTGGCACATACTAGGACATCGCTTCTCTTATACTCTATGTGTGGTGGCACATACTATGGTATCACTTCTCTTATACTCTATGTGTGGAGGCACATACTGTGACATCTCTTCTCTTATACTCTATGTGTGGTGGCACATACTGTGACATCTCTTCTCTTATACTCTATGTGTGGTGGCACATACTATGACATCGCTTCTCTTATACTCTATGTGTAGTGGCACATACTATGACATCGCTTCTCTTTTTCTCTATGTGTGGTGCCACATACTATGACATTTCTTCTCTTATACTCTATGTGTGGTGGCACGTACTATGACATCGCCTCACTTTGTCAAAGATCTGGATAAGAGTTTACAGAGTTAAGAATATAAGAAATAGAGCTAAGACAGAGACCATTAGAGAACACCAGACAGAAGAGACACAAGCGCTATAAATAGCTTTACAACAGGACACACTTGTGTCAACCAAGAGGGCATTGAGTGTAAGTGAGCGAGGGTTTCCCAAGACACTAGGAAACTCGCCTCGACGAGTAACCATGGAGTACAGGTTACTCTAGTTAACTGACCAGCGTGCTGGGACACCACGCACGCAAGACTCGCCAGCGCACGGAGGATCCAACGTCCGTGTTTGAACACGCAACTAGAAGCGTGGCTCAGACTGCGACTGAGACGGCTAGAGAGTAGACGTGTTCCTTATGAATACTATAAGTTTATAGACAATAGTGATTGTTAGGCTTTAGATTCCATTCAGTGATTAATAGTATCATTATCACCTCTTCATTGCATCTGTGTAACGTACTATGATGTTTATTGTCAATGAAGTATTCCGCTCGCGGAGCTTGTTTGTAATCAGCTCTAAATAAATTGTATCCCTTTTGCAAATGACACGAGTTATTATTTCGTGTGGTGCAAAAGTAGGGGAGTCCTGAAATACCTGTCGCAAGCAAGTCGCTGACAGGCAGGACCCCATTTGGTGTCAGAAGTCCCTGAACCAACGTCAACAGCACCATTTGGCATTATTTTGTGTTAAAAGGACCTGAAACTAACGTGAATTAGTTACCATACAATGTCAGAAATAATTTTGTTTTGTGAGTGAACGGTAGTGATCAACACCATTACTACGTGGTACTTAATATGTTACCATTTGTGGAGCTTGAACCACAATGAAGAAAGAATAATTTACAAGTTGTGTTATTCTACGGAAATTAATAGGAAATGTGTATGAATTTGTGGTAATGAAAATGTATACAAATATGTATTTAAATTGTCAAGCAAACCATCGTGTACATTTCATTTTCTGTGATACAGCCATTAACGTCACCATTCATCACATTCATGTAGATATTTGTGCAAAATAAGTTCTTTTTGCACAAAGAAAGTAAATTAGCTACTGAACGGAAGCCATAGAACGTAGTTATACCAAACAATAGAGAAAGTGAAGACAAGACGACAGTTGACATTCATATGACGAATCATCTTACAATCATGACGATCATTTATACTATCATAACATTCATTCATTAACATCATTTATCATTATCTAGATCACATTTATGATTCATCAGCCGCATGAAATATGAACATGTATTTATATCATATGCATGTTTCTAAAGTATTGATGCTCTACTAAACAGAAGCATCCGTTCTGTTGTCAAGTCGATCATTTTGTGTGTCCGGAAGACAACGGTGGAACATCCCAAGGGCCGTATTTTCCGACAAATTAGATGAGTATATTTTTGAATTATTTTGATATTCACTATGTTAACCATGCATCTTTATTTTCAGTGAGAATGTAAATAACTAACACATAACTACAAACCATTGTGTAAAACTACTGTGATATCATTGTGAAATAACATAAAGCCACAGAATGGCATCATTAAGTGATTGCATCCAGGCGGGCAAAGAACTAGGCCATACTGGAGAGAAATTAGAGAAATGGGCTAGATCAAAGATACAAAGAAGAAATAGCTCGACAGAAGAAGAAAGAAATCGATCTAGAGGAGAAGAAACAGAGTAGAAAAGCAGCATCTAGAAGAGAGACGAAAGAGCATTAGGACAGGCCACATCAAAAAGAGATGAAGAAGTTAGAGGAATGCCACCAAACAGAAACAGATAGAGGTAGAGTCACAAACTAAATTAAAGATGAAAGAAATGGAGATAGATTCAAACATCCAGATAGCCTCTAGTAAACAAAAGAGCCAGGAAGAACAAAATAAGTTTAGTAAATATAAAGGCCTGATCAAACCATATAGCGTAGGCGATTCAATCTCAGCATGGACTGAGAACATAGAGTTTCAACTTAAGACTCAGAAAATACCATTAGAAGATTGGGCAATGATCTACATGAGAAATCTCAGTGGGGAGCCATTAAAGGTTATAGAATCAATACCTACAGAACTAAGGAGTAATTATCAGTACATCCACGATAGGATTATGCAGCATTTCCTTCTGGATGCCACTGGGTATCAGATTCAGTTTTCCCAAATAAAACCAAAGCCAACTGAAACCTTTCTAGATTACATCTCAAACGTTCAAAGTACATTTAATAAATGGATTAAAGCAGCGAAAGTGGGCAAAAACTTTGATAAATTACAAGATCTCATGGTAATGGATAAGGTGATATCCACAGTCCCTACCCCTTTTGCGAAGTTTCTCCAACAAGCAGATATCGAATCCATTGAGCAACTAGAAAAACGGGGGTCAGCATATTTTTCTTCTAATCGTGACATATTTAAGACCACCACACATGATACAGAGATCACTGCTTTTGTTAAGAACGTACCTAGTAGATCTTATAATCAGAAAGAGTATCATAAGAAAGACAAACCTTACCAGAAGCCACCACAGTGTGGATATTGTAAATTATTTCATCCTAGCTACTCTATGTGCGACAAAACCCGGCATATCCCTCACACTTAGAAACCATAATAAAGAAGCAAGAAAGTAGACGAAATTCATTTAAACGTGCTGTTAAATGTTTTGTTCTAGCTATGGCCATTATAGCTCTAAGTGCCTTGGTAGGCAACGAATGAAGGCAAATAATGCTGTGCTCATCGATACGTCATCTGACGATGATAGTGTAATTGACTCTGAACTTGTAAATGTATTACCAGAGAGTGAATGTGAAAGTGTGGCAGTAGTTACTGATATATTAGACTTTAAGAGATGTGACACATGTCACCAGTTTCATGCGGATGGGAAATTGAAATGTGGTCATGTTATACCATGTGCCAACGAAGATGCTAATGCAGCTAGTGCCTCCAGAGGTAATCTGAAGTTCTACGATGCACTGGTCAATGATCAACCATGCCATTGTTTACTGGATAGCGGCAGCACTTTACTTGGTTTAAGAAAAGAGCTGGTTAGACCAGAAGATTACACGGGTGAATTTGTCAAATGCCGTACTTTCTCTGGAACCATTGAGAAATACCCACTGGCAAAAGCGCATATTAATACCCCGTTCCTTACCGGCACATTTACTTGCGCAATCCTGCAAGATCCCTGCACGGATCTGATTTTAGGCTGTTTAGCTTCATTGAAGCAATGTACTGACGACGACATATTAGCCTGGAAACAAACAAACATGGCTAATGCTGTAACAAGGTCAGATACTCAAACACACTATACTGACCTACAAAATGAGATGTTACAGCTGTTAACACCCAGCGGTGCCAATAACAACACTACTCGACAAGAATTTATCGAGGCACAACGCACCGATCAAACTATCGCACCTTATTTTAAATTGTTAGGTGAGCGAGCGAAAGTGACTAAAAATGCATCTTGGTATTTTAGAATACACAACGGAATTCTCATGCGTTATTACACAAATAATAACCATGAAATTCAGCAGACGGTGTTACCTGTAACATACCGACAAAATGTGCTAAAGATCGCACATGAGTCACCGTTTGCTGGACATTTGGCCTATGACAAAACCAGAGCCAGAATTTTGTCACACTTCTACTGGCCTAAATTCTGTACTGATATAAAATAAATTTCTGTCGTTCATGTACTATTTGTCAACATCTTGTAAGAAAGGGAAAGCATGTGACGGCCGAAGTTCAACGGTCATTATTAGCATCTAGACCATTTGAGTGTGTAGCGGTCGATATTGTTGGACCCCTAAATCAGGTGTCGAGCAAAGGAAACCGATTCATACTTACTCTCGTGGATCTATGTACCAGGTGGATCGAAGCTATTCCACTAAAATACATCACCTCCAAAGATGTGGCAAATGTATTTTTGCACTTATTTTGTCGTTTTGGCTTTCCGCGAACGATTCTATCAGATCGTGGAACGCAGTTTATTTCGGCTGCTACGCAAGCCTTAACAAAATTGTTAGGAATAGAACAGCATTTCTGTACCCCGTACCACCCAATGAGCAACGGGATCATAGAAAAAATTAACGGGGATCTCAAACACATGCTGGCAAAAGTAACAGCAGAAAACCCATCTGATTGGGACACGCTATTGCCAGCAGTGCTATTTGCCCATCGAGAAATTCCGCACTCGAGTACGGGTTTCTCACCTTTTGAATTAGTGTATGGGGCGAACCCTCGTGGACCCCTAACAATTTACCATCAGCTAATCACTAGCTTACCAGAAAACCCAACATCAGTAACACCGTATGAGATGGTAACAGAGACACGCGATAGAATAATGAAAGCGTGTGTAATAGCCAAATCATCTTTGGAGAGGAAAGGACAGATGTACCGCGACTATGCAAATAAGGGTGCTAAAACAATACACCTTGAACCTAATCAGAAGGTTCTGCTTTTACTACCAGATAAACGTAATTTGTTACTAACATCATGGCAAGGGCCATTCAACGTTGAACGGAAAATATCAGATGTCGATTATGAAATATCGATAAAGGGAAAATTAAAGATATTTCATATCAACATGCTGAAACCATACTTCTCACGACAAGAACTACCGACAGACGAACAAGATGCACCCACACCAATTAATCGGACGACAGACGTACACAACACAACTACACTAGGTAGGGCGACACAGGACAACGACATCGCAAACACACTTAGCCAGGTAACAGCACACACAGCTAGTACAACAACAGTACTGAACGAGACAGATGACGACGGAATAGAATTACCAGTCCCTACAGTAGACACGACTGGGACCATCGAGAGCATACGGATAGAAACCAAACTTACAGACGAGCAACGACGACAGATGATAGAATTAGTGACGGAGTACAAAGACATTTTCTCCGACATCCCAGGAAAGACAGACAGAATAGAGCACTCCATTATTCTGACTGATAACACCCCAATCAAGTGTCGACCTTATTCCATCCCACTAAATTATAGGGCTAAATCTCGACAAAGAACTACTATCTCTTGAGTCGAGTGGAATAATTCAGAAATCTCAGTCAGAATATTCTTTCCCTATCGTCCTTGTCGCCAAAAAGGACTCAACAATTCGACTCTGCGTCGATTATCGACGTTTAAACAGAGTGACCAAAATTGATGCTGAGCCAATCCCAGCATGCGAGGATTTGATCCTTGATATGTCTACATCTCGCATCTTTTCCAAACTCGACCTCACGAAAGGATATTGGCAGGTCCCGATGCAAGAAAATTCAATTCCTTTAACAGCTTTTTCCACACCTTTAGGTCTCTATGAGTGGCGATTTCTTCCTTTTGGCCTTCGTAATGCTCCAGCCACTTTTGTCCGTCTAACTAGGGATCTTCTCCACGGGGTAACCAATACATCTACATACATAGATGACATATGTATCCATACTGTAGACTGGACATCACACCTACAGAAACTGCGACATGTCTTCGATAGGTTGCGATTATTCGGTCTCACAGTCAAACCAACTAAAGTAGAGTTGGGCATGGAAGAAATTGACTTCCTAGGCCATACCATCTGCAGGGGCCAACTCAGAACAGATGAAAAATTGTGACCAAGATTCTCAATTTGACTATGCCAACGACCAAGAAACAGGTCCGAAGTCTACTTGGTCTTGTTAATTATTATAGTAAATTTATTCCCAATCTGGCGGAAATCACCAGTGTTTTTTCCAATATTTTGAAAGCTTCGGCAAAATTGAATGTTCAAGATGCACGGTTAATTAGTGCTTATCAAAATTGAAGTATTTATTCAGCGTTCCACCTATTTTGCGTTTGCCTAACCAAAATCTTACCTATTTTTTACGTACAGACGCAAGTGCTATTTCCATATCGGGAGTCCTAGGCCAGTTTTACGAAGGGAAGTTCCATCCCAGTAATGTACGTAAGCCGTAAGATCAGCCCAGCTGAATCGAGATACTCAGCATCTGAATTGGAGGGCCTTAGCCTAATCTATTGTGTTAGAAAACTTCATAGGTTTCTGGCAGGAGCACAGTTTGTGATCGAAACCCACAATTCTCCGCTTTCTGTTATGCAGTCTGGCATTCCCCAGAACAATAGGGTCTACAGATGGACCTTGATACTGCAGAACTATGCCTTTACCATCCAGCATTTGAAGGGGAGTTTGAACTCTTTGGCAGACACTTGAGTCGACCGTCAAACATTGAAATACCTGAGGTACAGGAAGAGATCGACCAGAGATCACCAGAAACAGTGACACTGTAATTGCTATTTAGATCAGTGCCGTATGTGGTGAAAAGTTACACTGTAAGTGCGTTATCATCGCCAAGCGTTAAACTGTGTAAGAGTAACATTGCCATTATGAGTGAAACGAACAGACGCATAAGTAGTATGTCTACATCGCTAACACATATATAAGCCATATTTACATTGAAGTGTTAGATGTGAACCTACATAGATTGGTAGGGAACTATATATATAAACACTATCCAGGAAGGAGAGCATATAAGACTTTGTCTAAATGAACTATGTTATGAAAATAGTCTACAAAGAACAGTGCTCCATCATCACACCCGAAAGGACGACATTAGTTTATTGTAATTATATATAAAAGTAAATGTGATATGTATATAACATTTGTTTTTCTTATAAACAGTTCGCATAACTTCATTTTTCTATTCATAATTGAATTGCAAAATGCTCAAGTACATATATAACTTTATTTATCTCATGTGATAGTTATAAGTCACCTACATTTAGTTAAGAACCCATTTAATTTAACACCTATATTAGAAATGCAATTATTAGATATTACTTTACCTTATCACCGCATAAACATAATCATTTATAAATTCATTTATTTAAAATATCATTTCTAAACTAACCCAACCATTTAGGAATTAACATCATTTTATGTACCAATAACACTTGAAGATACCTAACCCATTTTGCTTAAATAAAATTAATTAGTTAGATTATTTCCCTTAGGATAAATTTAGAACAGCACACCAAAGTACATCACTTAGTTAGATTACTTAGTATTACAGGATCGGTAACAAACCATCCTCACAAACTTGTATATTTTGTATAGGCAGGACCCCATTTGCATAGGCATGACACGTGCAAAGAAACGGTACAGTCATTTGGCGTGAAAACTTGTACAATTCAGCCAATCATTTAGTGTAAATATGTAATGTTCATTTACTTGATATTATGAACCATATTTTAATGACGAATGAATGTTTTAACTTAACGATGGCATGAAAGTGAATGAAAGATGTGTAAATGAGAGGAGAGAATGAATACAATAGTAAACATTGAAAGAGAGAGAAAAAGAGAGAGGTAGCGGCAAATTTTTTTTTGTTCACCGCTTAAAATGTCTTGTTGTGACTTGTCTGTGTCAATCTGTGTAACCAGTGTGTTGTCAAGTTTAAGTGTGTTACTGCAATACTTTAGTAGTATTATATACAGAAAATACTTTGAACATCTTGAAACGGAATTGTGGTCATAAATAAGAATAATAGCCATAATAAACCGATTTACGGCGCTCGAAGGAATACACACATATAGAATAGTAACGCATACACATGTAAGCAAATTAAGTACACTGCAGTTTATTAGAATACACACAAACAAACAGGAAAACGAACACATAAAAGTTGCATACACCATTTGCTTCAAAGAACAGTAACTCAAGTCAGGGGACACAATAACTTCTTAAAAACCTTTATGTAACATTGAAAATATTTATTCACAAGCGGAAGCTAGAAGGTGAAGAGTAGAACTTAATGTATACGAGTTGGGGCTGATATTATTGGGAACATGAACATTCAATGCTCATGTGTTGTACTCATAACAGAGTCAACTTGTACTGGGTTGTCATTTTGGGCAATATGAGGACAGGTCAAAAGACATAAGTCAACGGACAGAAGTCAGAAGACATGGGTCATAAGACGGAAGTCAGGACATAAGTCATAAGACAACGGTTCCGGATCAAAACAATTCCCAAGAAGATCTATAGCCAACTGTACTGATACGATGGGCTACTCAATTAGCCGAGTGAATTAATAGAACAGTGTGAGTAAGGAAAGGAGAGAGTTTGTTCTATCCCCAGAAGAGAGATTTACAACTTATGAGATCTTTGACAAAATTGGACAGCCAATTTTTCAGTGACCATACAACGTGTTACAGGCATGAGTAAAGGGTTGTAACACTACACAGAGAGGAGAGGAGCCTGTCAAAGATCTGATAAGAGTTTACAGAGTTAAGAATATAAGAAATAGAGCTAAGACAGAGACCATTAGAGAACACCGGACAGAAGAGACACAAGCGCTATAAATAGCTTTACAACAGGACACACTTGTGTCAACCAAGAGGGCATTGAGTGTAAGTGAGCGAGGGTTTCCCAAGACACTAGGAAACTCGCCTCGACGAGTAACCATGGAGTACAGGTTACTCTAGTTAACTGACCAGCGTGCTGGGACACCACGCACGCAAGACTCGCCAGCGCACGGAGGATCCAACGTCCGTGTTTGAACACGCAACTAGAAGCGTGGCTCAGACTGGGACTGAGACGGCTAGAGAGTAGACGTGTTCCTTATGAATACTATAAGTTTATCGACAATAGTGATTGTTAGGCTTTAGATTCCATTCAGTGATTAATAGTATCATTATCACCTCTTCATTGCATCTGTGTAACGTACTATGACGTGTATTGTCAATGAAGTATTCCGCTCGCGGAGCTTGTTTGTAATCAGCTCTAAATAAATTGCATCCTTTTGCAAATGACACGAGTTATTATTTCGTGTGGTGCAAAAGTAGGGGAGTCCTGAAATACCTGTCGCAAGTAAGTTGCTGACACACTTCACTTATACTCTATGTGTTTTGCCACATACTATGACGTCACTTCTCTTATACTCTATGTGTGGTGGCACATACTATGACATCACTTCTCTTATACTCTATGTGTGATGGCATATACTATGATATCGCTTCTCTTATACTCTATGTGTGGTGGCACATACTATGATATCGCGTCTCTTATACTCTATGTGTGGTGGCACATACTATGACATCTCTTCTCTTATACTCTATGTGTGGTGCCACATACTCTGACGTCACTTCTCTTATACTCTATGTGTGATGGCACATACTATGACGTCACTTCTCTTATACTCTATGTGTGGTGACACATACTATGATATCGCTTCTCTTATACTCTATGTGTGGTGCCACATACTATGACGTCACTTCTCTTATACTCTATGTGTGGTGCCACATACTATGACGTCACTTCTCTTATACTCTATGTGTGGTGACACATACTATGATATCGCTTCTCTGATACACTATGTGTGGTGGCATACACTATGTGTGGTGGCACATACTGTTGTATCGCTTCTCTTATACTCTATATGTGGTGTCACATACTATGGTATCACTTCTCGTATACTCTATGTGAACATAATTACCATATCATGGACCGTGAAAAAGAAAAACACTGACATTCAACAAGATATGAACATAGAAGAGAAATGGCTCATGTCATAGACAGCATCATGTCATAGACAGCATCTTGTCATAGACAGCATCATATCATAGACAGCATCATGTCATAGACAGCATCATGTCATAGACAGCGTTATGTCCGCTAAACTAGAACACTTTAAAGTACTTATACATTGACAAATGGGTAGACAACTGTGTCTGATTCATGTTTGGGCATATTTAGGCTAAATAAGGTAGGACAAAAAATACCTTTAACAAAGTCATCAGTGGCTTTATTGAATATAAACACAAGATGGCCGTCCCTTTTCGTAGTACTACTTCGGAAATTATCTTGGCAGTAGTATTTGGCTACACTATACGTGAAATGTGTCCTTATAAGTGCCATACAGGAGCCAGTTAGAGCGTGGAATGTCCAGTCTTGTTGACAGAGTCGACCTGGTGTAACTGCCAGGAGAGAGACATGTACAAGTGTGTTAGAACAATAGCGACTGTCAGTATACAACAACATTGTGATGATAATACAAACATGAACAACCGCTAATGTCAGTAAATGACACAATTGTGATGATAACACAAACAATGAGAACGAGCAGAAGAAGGTGACTGAGGTAAAGAGGGCAGATTGTGAAATAGGAAACACGGAAAACTGTTTTACAACAGACATAAGGAGAACGAATAAAGAAGGTTTATTTTTAAAATGTTAAGAACTGGGCACGCAAGTCCGTCTCACATGATACCACTATTCCCTTCTTCCTTTCATACATTATCACATTCAAACGCACTAAGACAGGAAGCAAATGGCAGACAGAACAAGGATTATGTTAGATTTGTTTATGTGATAATATTGATATAACAAACAGCAACAGCACATACTGACAACTACTGATATATGCAATGAACACCAGAATAAATACACACAACAATTAACACCATAATACTCACAGACAACAATTAACACCATAATACACACAGACAACCATTAACACCATGATACATACAACCAACAATTAACAAAAGGATCCATACAATAACAATTAACACCATGATACATACATACAACAATTAACACCAAGATATATACAACAACAATTAACACGATGATACATACTCACAACAATTAACACTAGGATTCATACTGACAACAATTAAAATCAAACTATATACAACACCAATTAACACTACAATACATAAAGACAAACATTAACAACACAGTACATGCACACACAAATTAACACCATGATAATGCAACAGCAATTACCACCTCAATACATACATACAACAATTAACACTAAGATACATATAATAATAATTAACACTATTCTGTTGTTGTTTGTCCTTCAAGAATGACGATGACCATGCATTTCATCCAGTGGTTGAAAGTATGGAGCCGTGAGTTCTAAGATGGTTGATAAGGCCTATTTTGGCTCGAAATGTTCTTTAGCAATGTGGGCAAAGAATGCTTGACGTTTCTGGAGGAGAATTTCCTGCACTGGTTTTTCTGGCCAGCCTTTCCTTCACAGCTCTTACAGTCTTGGTTGCTTCAGAAGTGACTACACCCTGGTGTAATGATGTACGCCACAAATTTCGGTCTTTGGCAGCAGTCTCCCAAGCCAGAGAGACACCAGCTGTGCAGCAATGAGATACCTCCTTGACTTCCCGACAATGGAACACAGGATCAAGATCTGGAGAGCTCGTGCATACTTAATAATAAGTGCAGATGAGCAGCACCCTCTGCACGACGCTATATTCAGAGAAAAGGGTGACAGGCTAAAGAGGGGCAAATCATGGATGGGTCGGGCGGAATATGTCGTCAGACAGGGTCTGCAGTCTTACCAGTATCAACCCCGGCAAAGAAATGGATGCCGTTGCCTCAAGCTTTTAAGTGAACACCCTCCTGCATCATCACACTCGACAGACGGTGCAGAGAGCAGAACCCTGCCGCTGTCAATGCAGAGGTCAACGCGCTCATCTTTGAACATTCAGCTCATCTATACAGATGAATCTGTTGGAAATCAGCAGAGAAGTGCATGAGCATTTACAGCCCGTTCAGCGGGCCGAACCGTTCAAGAATCCAATGGTGCCCACTCTATAACCGCGAGCAGCATGACGATGGAGGTGATGGCAGTTACACAGGCTTTCATATGGCTGGAATCACAGCAATATACCAACGTGTGTGTACTAAGTGATTCAATGAGCATGATTCAGAAGGTCGAAGCTGGATCTGTACGTAGTCAGTGGACTGAGTCGCTGCGGAAGTCTATTGTCCGTAAAGTCACCTACATTTTCGTCCTCGGGTCATGCGGGAGTCCAGGGAAATGAACGAGCTGATAAACTGGCTGGCTCTGCACCCCCTGTAGATGACCAGCTCATGGATCGTGCCGATGTTATTGACGTCCTTAAAGATATGGCGAGAACAGAGGACTTTGACGTCAGTGAATCCACATCGCTGTCCAGGATGAAAGACTTGGGTGTAAGAATAGGTACGGCCAGACGCGAGAGGTACATCGGGAAAACAAAGCGCCTCGTCAACCAACAGAGAACTGGCACTATTAGCCACCGGACGCTGATGCATATGCTGGGGGGGGGGGGGGGAGGATCTGAGCACCTATGGACCTGTCCGGAGTGCAATGAAGTTACCCCAACTGATAACTGATAACTGATAACAGTCTCCCAAGTGTCATGATGAATTCGAAAAGCTTTTAGTGAGATCTTCAATGTGTCTTTAAACCGTTTCCTCTGGCCGCCATGGGAGCGAGTACCATAACGCAGCTCGCCGTAAACAAAAATTCGTTCAGGGAGCCTGTGATCTGGCATGCGAGTCAAGTGACTAGCCCAGCGAATCTGATTCTTCACTGGTGGATTTTGGAAACAGGGCATGAACGCTCTTTCTGGGACTTCAGTGTCTGGGATCTCGTCTTGCAATTTAATCGTCAACAGTTTCCTAAAGCAGACTTCGCGGAAGTGATTTAATTTCCTAGCGTGTCGCTGATAAACAGTCCAGGTTTCACAAGCAAATAGCAGTGCGGATAATGCGACTTCTTTGTAGACTTTCAGCTTTGTTTGCAGGCTTATTCCATTTATGTCCCACACATTGTTTTATTGTCTACCAAACGCCTCGCTGGCCTTGGATATTCATGGATTCATTTCGTCATCAATTGTGGCAGCTTGTGACACAGTGCTGCCAAATATGTGAATTTGTCCACAACACTTAGTCTATGATATTCGGCATGGTGTGATTAATTCCTGGAGCTGGCTGGTACATAATTTCAGTCTTCTCCAAGTTGATATTGAGCCCAAAGTTTGCACAGGCATATGAGAAAGCTGAAACATTGTGTTGCGTGTCTTCCTACGAGTTGGCATATAGAGCGCAATCATCAACAAACAGGAGCTCTCTGATCGTGTCGCTATTACTTTTGGTTATAGCTTTCAGCCTTCTGAGAGTGAACAACTTTCCATCCATGCGATAGTTGATGTTTATTCCAATGTCGTTGTTCTCGAAAGCATTCGTCAGCATATCTGAAAACATGAGGCTGAACTGTGTTGGTACCAGGACACAGCCTCGCTTTACTCCATTTGTGACAGGAAAGGGCTCAGACAGCTCACCATTTTCCCGACCTCTTGCCTGCATACCATCATCTAATAGCCGCACTATTTGGACAAACTTTTGTGGACAGCCATATTTTGCCATAATCTTCCACAGTACTTTTCTGCTGACTGTATCAAAAGCCTTGGTAAGGTCAATGAAAGTGGAGAACATTTCGGAGTTCTGTTCCTGACATTTCTCTTGCAGCTGCCTTGTAGCGAATATCATGTCAACAGCTCCTCGTTCTTTTCTGAAGCCACATTGACTCTCAGGAAGAAAACCTTGATCAAGACAGGCTGTCAGGCGATTGAGAAGAATTCTGGCGAGGTCTTCCCTGCAATTGAGAATAATAAGATGCCTCGATGGTTCTCACAGGATTGGCGGTTTCCTTTACGCTTGTAAAGGTGGACTATTGACACGTTATTGCAATCGTGTGGCATGGTCTCGTTCACCCATATTTGTGTAAAGACTTGGTGAAGCTGCTCTGTTAGGACCCGCCGACCTGAATTGTATATCTCTGCTGGGATGGAGTCAAGACTAAGGCGCCTTACCACTGGAAAGTTTCTGGATGGCTTAGTTTACTTCCACTATGGTTGGCATGTCTTCAAGAGTATCATTTGTGGGGACTGGAGGAAGGCAGCTGATAATTTCATCAACGAAGGAGGAGATTTTATTTAAGATGTGGCTGAAATTCTCTACCCACGTTGAATGATTTCTTTCTTATCGGTGTCCAATGTTCCCCCTGCTGCACTGAGGATGGGATCTATGCCTGGCGATGAAGGACCATGGACCGCTTTTAGTTAGTCATAGAAGTATTTCATATCATGACTATCAGCAAAGCCTTGAATTTCATCAGGTTATTGCTCTGCTGCAATACTCTCCGAATGTTACCGAAGGCATCTGTTTTATGTTGACTTCGGGTAATTCAATGTGCCTTGAGGAGAAGATGTTTCTCGGCCAGAAATTGGTTGATGTCTTCAGAATTTTTATCAAACCAGTCTTTATGCTTTAAAGTGGGGGGGGGGGGGGGGGGGGGGGGGGGGAGGTGGGGGGGGGGGGTGACTGGACCCAGGATTTCCATAGCAGTGTTGTAATTATGTCCTTTAGAACTCTCCACTCTGTTTTCGCATCCTGTTTAGCTGCATCTTAGGGCTTGAGGTGGTCTTCAACCATATCTTCAAGCGACAGCTGATTTTTTTAATTTTTTTTTTTTTTTGCTGTTTAGCGGTTGACATTTAAATTTCTTTTATTTTGCACTTTTACCACTTGAGGACACTGTGGTGTTTTGATGTGTATGTTTATTTTTGAGACAATGAGGCGATGGTCCGTCCATCATTTGTCACCACACATTTATTTTGTCACCCGAACGTCTTGCCTGTCACTCCTCCTGACGATGACATAGTCAATGAGTTGCCAGTGTTTATAGCGAGGATGCATACATGATGTCCTATTTCTCATGGGAAGACGGAAAATTGTGCTGGTAATCAGCACATGTCTGAAGGAGGAAAAGTTCATTGCTATTACAATTTCCGACACCGTGCTTTCTAATACATCCACTCCAAGAGGTGGTGTCCGTGCCTGCTCTGACATTGAAATCCCCAAGGAGTATAAGTTTGTCTCCTTTGGGGTTTCAATGCCAGAGTATATATATATATTTTTTTGCATATCCTTTACAGGACATCGCTGTCAACACCAGCATCTTACAGCTGTATGTTGATTTCTTGGCAAGATTACGCTCAGTAGTTTGCCATTGCTTTCTGAGTGGCCGGCTCACATACACCGTAAGTTACCGATGCGATTCGAACCACTGCTGATTCTCACCGTCATCACGTTACCTTACGAGAGTATACGAGATTACGGAGAAAAGTCATAACCTCTAAGCCACGAAGCCGGCGTACGGGAATATGGTGTGCTTTTTCAGCTTTACCTGTTTTTACTTTGTTTGTATGTCGAACGCAGTATACAGTATCCACCAACTAGCAGACCATCTGACGAACCATCCCATATTTTCTCCATCTGTCTACTAGCGGACCAGCTGGCAAAGAATGTAATAATTCACACAGGAAGCAGCATATACATGGTCGGCATCGTCCATGCAGTACGGACCCGGCTGGCCGACAGCGACAAGTGTCTAATGACAGTCATTACAAGAGCTGTAAGTGAATACTGGCTAAGCATGTCAATCCCATCTTCCAAGGCGAGAGAGGAGACATTACAACCAAATTCTCATGGCAACAATGGCAGAGGTGACATCACAACCAGCTCCTCGTTTGAACAGTGAGAGAGGAGATAATACAACCATTTCCTCATGGGAACAGTGAGTAGAGATACTTTGAGATGGCTGCTGCATCCGAGGACTGACCATGCATGGACATATCCATTCTGCGGAGATGTCGATCGTGATAACATAGCATGACATGACATAACATAACAAATCATATAACATAACATAACCGTCGATATTTTCGGTTGACACAATCTTCCCCAGAACCTCTCGTTTCATAAAGTGACCAAAACCCTACGATCGTCTGGCCCTGATGTGGGTAATGAAATACCCTTGTCGAATGGTCTCTTGCATAACGTGGACATTGGTCCTTTTAGCCGTGCAGAAATTTTTTGCGATATTCGTAAAATACAACATCTCTGTGATCCTCGGTTTCATTTCTCTTCTCTTTAATCGGTGTCCACGATTCACTTGCATTCAATAGTACGGATAGTATTTAATATTTTAAATCGCGTTTTCTTAATTACTTTGACGGGGATACGTTACACAGAATGTTCTTCATCTGATCGTAGGGTGCCTTTGCTTGGATTATTCTTCATGTTATCTATGTTGTGGAAGTCACTGCGGCGTGCCGCTGGCTGGAGGACAAACAACACATCATGTCGTGATTGTAACGGACTCACAGAGCATGCAGAGACAGCGAAGACAGGCGTGTTTCGCGTATAGTGGCATGCTTCTGTTAAAACATCAAAGATATGAAGCACCTGTTGGATCTTTTCTCCAGGACGTACTGGTGTGTTGGGAAACGAGCAGGCCGACAGATTGGCTGAGTCTGCAAGTTTGGTGGGGTATTGATGCATTATAAGGCAGATGTAGTCCAACCCTTTGGGATCAAGTGTGTAGCGTGGATGAAGAAATCAATCATCATAGCCAGTAAAGTAGAGGATGGAGCGGCAGGATGTGACCAGTGGATGTGACCAACACTCTTGACACCTAAGAAATGTCAGATGGACACATAATAAAACTACAACTGGTACCATTAATAATGGGACTCTTCGCTGGCCGTTGAAAATGGGGACCGATCACGTGTGGGAATGTGCCGATTTATATGATGTGGGGTTTTTGACTCAACTCAACACAGTTCAGCTCAACTCAACTCTGTGTTTGCATGGATTATTCCACATGTTATCTCTGTGTTAGCATGGGTTATTCCACATGTTATCTCTGTGTTTGCATTTAATATACTACATGTTATCTCTGTATTTGGATGGATTTTTCTACATGTTATCTGTTTGATGGCTTATTTTACATGTTACCTCTGTGCTACTTATAATGCAAAAATCACGCAGATGTACATATGTAACAATTAACATTAGAATACACACCCACACATAATGAATTAAAATGTAGTTACCAACCTGGCAACTGTACAACGAAAACTACACCAATCAGTAGCCAGATTACAGAAAAGCGAGCAGCCATTCTTGGAGCCCGTGTAACAGAGAATAGGCAAACCGCGGGACACGGCCGATGTCCTTGAGACTGTTTATGTTCGTGGCTGTGGTTTGAAGCAGTTCTACGCTGTAGTTTTATATCATTCAGACTTTACCATCAACACTGGCTGTGTCTGAAATAAGAGTTCAAGCTGAAAATCACGCATACTTAAGAAATTAAACAAGAACATAGAAACTTACAATAGGTTTATGCAATTATGATGAAATAGGACATGAGACTAACGGAACACGAAGTTTCAATAGTGTGGCAGAAAGTCCAAGCCAGAGCATTAAAGTAAAGTAAAAGAAAAAAGTAAGGTAAAGTAAAGTAAAGTAAAGTAAAGTAAAGTAAAGTAAAGTAAAGTAAAGAACCCCATTACACGCCTACGTGCATCAGGCATGTGTTGGTAAACTCATATTTGTGTAGTAACATCGACACTGGACTTGTCACGTGGTCAGTATAACGCCGGCAGACTCTACTTCCCAAGTCAGTTCCTGGTACCATGCTAGGTTGGATTGACATGGGGGAGGGGGGGAGGGGCATGCACACGATCTGTTGTTGGACTTCTCTCTGACCTATCTGTTCGACTGCTCGATGACTTGCAACATATGCTTGTTGCTAAGTGAATGTAGTAAATAAGTTAATGTGGTAACAACATTAGTGTTGTAACTCAGTTAATGAATACATTAAATTAAGGTAGTAACTAAGTAAATGTAGTAACTATGTAAATGTAGCAACTATGTAAATGTAATAAATGTAATAACTAAGTTGATGTCGTAACTAAATCAAAATATTAACTAAGTTAATGTAGTAACTAAATCAATGTATTAGCTAAGTTAATGTAGTAACTAAATTACTGTAGTAATTAAGTTAATGTAGTAGCTAAGATAATGTTGTGACAAATTCAATATGACAACTAACATAATGTGGTAACAACATTAATGAAGTATCTCAGATGATGCGGTAACTAAATTTATAAATTAACTATGTTAATGTATTAACTAAGATGATATAGTAACTAAATTAATTAAGTAACAATGATAATGTAAAAACAAAGATAATGTGGTAACTAAAGTAATGTAGTAATTAAGTTAATCTTATATTATAACTAAGATAATGTGGTTACTAAATTTAGGTAGTAACTAAGTTAATGTAGTAACTAAGATAATGTGGTAGCTAAATTAATGTAGTAGCCATGATAAATTTAAGATGAAATTAGAAGCAACAGAGATGTTGTTGCTTAGACGAATGTTGTGAATTTTTTGGACAGCAAGAGTAACTAACAATGTTTGCCTGAATCATACTAATGAAACTAGAACATTGTATACAACAATAAGAAAGAGACAAACATCTTTCTTCGTTCATGTGATGAGAAGAGAGGCATTGGAGAACATCGTGACAACAGGAAATATCGAAGGGAAGAAAGACAGAGCCAGACCGAAAGAAATGATGCTGGATGGATTCAGAGGGTGGCATGGAGGAATATCATCAGCAGAGTTGATCAGGAACACCACAGACCGAGATCTGTGGAGAGCCATGAAAGCCTAAGCCAGCTGGCAGTGCACTTGATGATGATGAGCTAAGATAATGTGGTAACTAAGTTAATGTAGTAACAAAGATAATTTGGAAAATTAAAAAAAAATCATAAACAGCGAAGAATCGACTTGACTGCACCGGGTTTTATCCAATACAGCTCGGTCTCTTTCACCAGGACGAAAGTGTCGCACAAATCAGCACGAATTCCGTAGTTGCAGCGACGTTTCCCCCAGGAGTTTACGAGAAAAATGCACTTCAATGTGGAAACAAAGATAATGTAGTAAATAAGATAATGTAATAAATACGTTAATCACTCTAGAAGTATACCTTTACCTACAGTTAACAACCTGTAGCACCAGCGTCATCATAAAATAATACTAAATTCGCAATGTAGTGTCCAACATCCTGTATGTAACAAACAATGTATTACAATCAGACTTCCCCTTTAGCTGTAGCACATCTTGAACATTACATATCGTCTGTATGATGAATGATACGCAAGGATTGTTACTTGTCCACATCCTTTAATAGCAGTGGGAATGGATAATGACGATATGAAATAAAGTGACGGAAGCATAAATGGTCCTTTACTGTATGAAACTGTAGTGTGACCTCCATGAAGCATACATGACATATTTCATTTCTGGGAATAGGACAGCATTGTACAACTCGGCAGTTGCTAGAGACTCACTTGATAAGTGATTCTACATCCGTGTTTGCTTATTTCATTTTGTAAACAATTCAGTACCATCGTGTTTTTATCTTCCCAGTGATGTAAGAGAACGCTTGTAAATTACAAAAGGTTGTCTTTCTGACTGTCTGTGTGAAGCAGGGGGAAGCGAAAGAATAAGTAGATAAAGAATAAAGCGAGAAGGACAGAGATATGAGAGAGGTGTCTAGAACGAGATAAAGGCATGATTAAGAAGAAGAAGAAGAAGAAGAAGAAGAAGAAGAAGAAGAAGAAGAAGAAGAAGAAGAAGAAGAAGAAGAAGAAGAAGAAGAAGAAGAAGAAGAAGAAGAAGTAGACGAAGACGAAGAAGAAGAAGAAGAAGAAGAAGAAGAAGAAGAAGAAGAAGAAGAAGAAGAAGAAGAAGAAGAAGAAGAAGAAGAAGAAGAAGAAGAAGAAGAAGAAGAAGAAGAAGCAGTCGTAAGAGCTCGTGTAGTAGTCGCTTAGCTGATAGAGGACGAAGGAGAGACAGCTGTGCAAGTTCTTGTGTAGAGATGTAGGAAAATATCCCTAACAATTTTGAAAGCTAATCCACATGCAAACATCAGTCCAGTGAAAATATAAATTTTAGTACGTGTGTGGAATACGTTTGAGTTCAAAGCAAGCGAGCTAAATTATATTTAAAAAAAATCAAGACCCTTAACATTATTCTGTGACAGCCAGTCAACATAAACAACAGTGCACACCTGAGGCACAAACCCGACTACAAAGTACAGCCACTTGTCTACACAAGCTTAGCCAAACAAATGAAATTAAGACAATATGATATAGCTTTATTGCGCTCTGGAACATCTCCAATTAGGAGCATATCTCATACAATAAATGGACAGTACATTCAGCAGTACAACATTAATTACAACAGTATCCGATCATTGTCAGCGGTTTCCACACATCAACATCAATAGTTGTACAATAGTCTGTCTACACAACTACTTTAGGAGTATGACCGTTTGCGGTTAAGCAGCTATTACAACAATAAATAAGAGCCGACTATTTGCCAAATTACTAACAAGTAGCGAGCTAGGTATACGTCTGAAAGGCAACACCAATTGCTAACAGGTAGACAAGTTATATTAGCCACGAAAGGTAACAACTAACTGACACACTTAGTAACAGTGTATCGTCAGGGGTTCTCTGTAAAAGAAGAAACAAAACGTCTCTGGATGTTAATACTCTAACAAACACATTATTACAACTGAAGTCATAGCCACAGACAACAGTACATACTCAACAAAAAATGTATATCCTTAGTGAATTTAAACACAGAAGCAACAAGTAATATGTTTCACGATAGATTGCGTGGAATTTTTCGCTACATTCTTGATTTCAGCACTGCCCGACGAGATGGTTTCTCATCTCTCACAAGTTCTCCTGCCACGTGTACCCTAATGGTTATTTCAATGTCCCGTGTCCATCTTCGCGCTGGTCAACTCTTGCCACTTATACACTGATGTCCGAGATCTCTTCAATGTGCCGTGTCCATCTTCATGTTGGTCAACCACTGTCATATTTACCCTGATTTCTGAGGTCTCTTCAATGTCCCGTGTCTATCTTTCTGCTGGTCAACTATTTCCACTTGCAACCTGATGCCTGAGATCTCTTCAATGTCCCTTGTTAACTTGTGCGCTGGTCAAGTCTTGCCACTTGTACGCTGATGTCCGAGGTCTCTTCAATTTCCCGTGGTCATCTTTGCACAGGTCAACTCCTGCCACTTGGACCCGATTGTCAGATGTCTCTTCAATGCCCCGTGGTCATATTCGTGCTGGTTAACTCTTGCCACTTTTTTCGGGAATCAAGCCTTCAATCAATGTTCTCTACATGTCACTGTTTATGAGGCAGTTGTCTCCCTGTTCAGATCTTGAAGCATGTCCGTGTTGTCTTCTCCTTGGTCCCCGATATTCAAAGAACTGTTCTGTCACATTAGAGTCCAAAAGCCTCGACATTCTTCTTGAGTGTTTGTGGAATAGTCCATGACACGCACTCGTATGTTCCCACAGACAGTTGCATGTTCTGAACAGTTGTATATTAATGTGTGTGCCTTTGTTGTGGAAGCTTAGAGTTTTGCACTATTGGTTGTGATGCTTTGGTAGATATGCAATTTTGTCCAAGGACGTTACAAGTTTCTTTTTATTTACGTGGCCGAATGATTGGAGCACTCGCTCTTAAACTTCCGGTTTGCTGACGGCCGGGTAGTGGGATCGTGTCCTACACAAGTCAGTTGTATGCAAACTTTGACTTATTGTGCAGAATGCCATGGCAACTACTGAATGTCAAATTGTCCGGTAGGTTAATCTGTGGTTGGGGTAGATAGCAACGTCCTGAAATGACATGCAACATTTCATAGCTCAGAAACAGATTGTGTTTATCAGTGCGCTCTTGACAGACAGGGTCCACTTCTCTCATCCTTAAGCGCTGTTTTTATGAGCGGAAGGGCAAAGTGGTTTGGGATGTGAGCTGTATTGACTGAGTTCCTGTACTGAGTGTTCAGAGGTTCCAGAACTGATATAGCATTGTCACTGTCTGACACATGCACCCCTGCAGTGTTCTGGTGTTTCGTTCTCTGTAGTGACGGCAATATGTGCCCTGGTCTAGGGTTCTCACACTGTACACTGTCAATCATCGTTATCATGTGCCTTGCAAAATGGCTTAAGCAATCATGTCTCTCCCCATATCTCGGTTCTTGGTATTTTGTGTGAGCTCTGGCGATGCTGTTCCTCCATGTCAGCACCAAACATCGTTGTGTCTCTTCTACCGCTGATCCTATGCCCCTATTTTTACTAAAATCCTGCCAGTCGTCACGTTATTCTCCAATGCCCCTACTTGTAACCGTTGATGATGCCAGACATCATGATGTTCTCACAGTCTCCGCCCCGAATGGATAGACTGCATTCACTAGCAGCGTTTCCCTCAGTCTCCGCCCTGAATGGATAGACTGCATTCACTAGTAGCGTTTCCCACAGTCTCCGCCCTGAATGGATAGACTGCATTCACTAGTAGTGTTTCCCTCAGTCTCCGCCCTGAATGGATAGACTGCATTCACTAGTAGCGTTTCCCTAAGTCTCCGCCCTGAATGGATAGACTGCATTCACTAGTAGTGTTTCCCTCAGTCTCCGCCCTGAATGGATAGACTGCATTCACTAGTAGCGTTTCCCTAAGTCTCCGCCCTGAATGGATAGACTGCATTCACTAGTAGCGTTTCCCTAAGTCTCCGCCCTGAATGGATAGACTGCATTCACTAATAGCGTTTCCCACAGTCTCCGCCCTGAATGGATAGACTGCATTCACTAGTAGCGTTTCCCACAGTCTCCACCCTGAATGGATAGACTGATGTTTCACAGCACTCACCTGGAACTACGAGAAGCTACAGTTTGTCACATTGTGTCTTTTAAATATACATAATAACCTCTCCTCAGCCCAGAGCTTACATAATAACCTCTCCCCAACCCAGAGCTTGGACTGAATTGCAGAAACCATGTGTTGCCCATGCAGCATGATCCCTCTCTCGGCCTGCCTAGTTTACTCCAAAACAAGACAAACTGTAAAAGTTGTTTGATCAGCACAGCAATGCTGCAACTCTATGCCTTATGGGCTTCTATACTAGACCAGCTGTCAATCAAGGCCTAGGGTCTGGTCAGCCCTGCCATGACATTTGGTCTTTAGACTGCATTTCTTCGCACCAGAATAAGGCTTGTACCCTCCCAACTGAGCTCCTCATCAACATCCATAATTGTTATAACTCGTGTCCATAATTATTTCTATTATTCAATAATATGCTTATATTTAAAACGTCATTCAACATCTGTAATTATGTGTCAATTATATCAATGTTGTCTATCAGTAAATGTAACTCAGTGTATATGTTTAAAGTAACATATTATTATACGTCGTGAGGGTTATGTGAACCTCGTGTTGCCACCGATCACTCCTGTAACCCGTTTGGCGGAATGTAAAGTACGTCTTTTAGGGAGGAGTTCACTGGGTGTGAATTCCTGGTATACTGTCTGGTTAGAAGTCTCTGTTTCTTTGACATAGGAAGTCTCTCTCTTTTTTTTTTTTTTTTTGCTATAAGAATCCTCTTTTTCTGACAGGAAATTTTCTGACAAAAGTATTTTATTATTTTTCCGATCTATATATTTTCTTGGCTAGGAAACTTGAGAGACTTCTTTATTGTCGCCCCTACTTCACTAGACACGGTGATTCCACCTGTTTGCAGACCCTGTTCAGCGACAAATTGGTGCCCGACAGTTGAACCAAGACGCGAGTTCATGTTAGAAATATTTAATCTTCTCATTGTGGGATATGTGTTCTTGGGGTATCCTTAGATTGATATTGTGGTGGGAAACGAGCTTGCGGACATATTAGCTGGGTCTACACCACTTGGTGGAATAGTTACGCCTTATAAGGCAGCCGTACGGCCTTTTGGGATAGTGTGTATAGTGCAGGCGAACAGAATAATCATCACGGATTGGTGAGAATGGTGCTGCATGGAGTTACTGAGATCTGGCCGACATTCAGGACTCCGAGGTCAGACTGCTACGATACCATAAGTGTTGGGACTCTTCGCTGGTGTTGAAGATGAGGGTGGAGCACGGATGGGAATGTCCCGAGTGTTATGTTGTCGGTTATCGACTCAGCTCTAAACGATTTTACCAGTTTCTTATTCTTGATCTAGCTTGTGCCCCCTATGTTTTGCTGACCTGTATGTTTATCTATCATAATCCAGTTGTGCACCCTCTATGGCTAACCTGTGCATATGTCTCTCTACCATAGGCAGATGTCCGCCCTGTGTGGCTGCCCTGTCAATCATCCACTACACCTCTGTGGCTGCCCTGTGTCAATCATCTACCACACCTCGGTGGCTGCCCTGTGTCAATCATCTGCCACACCTCGGTGCCTGCCCTGTGTCAATCATCTGCCACACCTCTATGTCAATCATCTACCACACCTCTGTGGCTGCCCAGTGTCAGTCATCTGCCACACCTCGGTGGCTGCCCTGTGTCAATCATCTACCACAAATTGGTGGCTGCCTTGTGTCAATCATCTGCCACTCCTCGGTGGCTGCCCTGTGGAAATCATCTGCCACACCTCTATGGCTGCCCTGTGTCAATCATCTACCACACCTCGGTGGCTGCCCAGTGTCAGTCATCTGCCACACCTCGGTGGCTGCCCTGTGTCAATCATCTACCACAAATCGGTGGCTGCCTTGTGTCAGTCATCTGCCACTCCTCGGTGGCTGCCCTGTGGAAATCATCTGCTACACCTCGGTGGCTGCCCTGTGTCAATCATCTACCACACCTCTATGGCTGCCCTGTGTCAATCACCTGCCACACATTAATGTATGCCCAGCGTCAGTAATCTACCACACCTTGGTGGCTGCCCTTTGTCAATCATCTACCACACCTCTATGGCTGCCCAGTCAGTCATCTGCCACACTTCGGTGGCTGCCCTGTGTCAATCATCTACCACACCCCTGTGTCAATCATCTGCCACACCTCTATGTCAATCATCTACCACACCTCTGTGGCTGCCCAGTGTCAGTCATCTGCCACACCTCGGTGGCTGCCCTGTGTCAATCATCTACCACACCTCTATGGCTGCCCTGTGTCAATCACCTGCCACACATTAATGTATGCCCAGCGTCAGTAATATACCACACCTCGGTGGCTGCCCTTTGTCAATCATCTGCCACACCTCTATGGCTGCCCAGTGTCAGTCATCTGCCACACTTCGGTGGCTGCCCTGTGTCAATCATCCGCCACATCTCAGTGGCTGCCCTGTGTCAATCATCTACCACACCTCGGTGGCTGCCCTGTGTCAATCATCTGCCACACCTCGGTGGCTGCCTTGTGTCAATCATCTCCCACACCTCGGTGGCTGCCCTGTGTCAATCATCTGCCACACCTCGGTGGCTGCCCTGTGTCAATCATCCGCCACACCTTGGTGGCTGCACTGTGTCAATCATCCGCCACACCTCGGTGGCTGCCCTGTGTCAATCATCTGCCACACCTTAGCGTATGCTCAGTGTCAGTCATCTGCCACACCTCGGTGGCTGCCTGTGTCAATCATCTGCCACACCTCAGTGGCTGCCCAGTTTCAATCATCTACCACACCTCGGTGGCTGCCCTGTGTCAATCATCTGCCACATCTAGGTGGCTGCCCTGTGTCAATCACCTACCATACCTCTATGTCAATCATCTGCCATACCTCGGTGGCTGCCCTGTGTCAATCATCTACCACACCTCAGTGGCTTCCCAGTGTCAATCATCTACCACACCTCGGTGGCTGCCCTGTGTCAATCATCTGCCACACCCCTGTGAATGCCCTGTGTCAATCATCTACCACACCTCTATGTCAATCATCTGCCATACCCCTGTGTCAATCATCTACCACACCTCTATGTCAATCATCTGCCATACCCCTGTGTCAATCATCTACCACACCTCTATGTTAATCATCTGCCATACCTCGATGGCTGCCCTGTGTCAATCATCTACCACACCTCTATGTCATTCATCTGCCACACCTCGGTGGCTGCCTGTGTCAATCATCTGCCACACCTCAGTGGCTGCCCAGTGTCAATCATCTACCACACATCGATGGCTGCCCTGTGTCAATCATCTGCCACACCTCGGTAGCTGCCCTGTGTCAATCATCTACCACACATTTGTGGCTGTCATATGTCAATTTTCTACTAAATCTCAGACTTCACAGATACCCAGAACGGCAACATATCAGACTTCACGATTGAAGCAGTCTTCCAGAGAATTCCTAACCAACCACTCACCATCCACACACAAACACACATACGGACCCACACACACACACACACACACACACACAGTCTCACACACACCACCCACATAGATCTGTGGAAGCCGCGGTGGCCAAGTGGCAGTCACTATATTTGACCTGTCTGGAGGTCATCTGTTCGAATCCCCCTGGACTGGACTGTAACTGACCAGGACTACCAAGTCTGGCCGTCTACGGGAGGGGTGGGGTCGTTAGACAGTCCAAACATTATGAATATATTATTTAATATTATTATTATAAATGTTATGTTAGCATATCAGGTTTCAGTGTTTGACACATCATCAAGACATGAATGATATCGCATCCATGAACATCTAAGTGTACTTCCCTGCTCGACCAACCTGACGACTCTCACTCTGAAATACAGTGCGTTCATCATTTCTATGTGTGCTAATGAATATATATATATATATATATATATATATATATATATATATATATATATATATATATATATAGTATATATATATATATATATATATATATATATATATTTGTGTCAGGTAATAGTCAGATATGACTGAGCTACCGTATGACAGTAGACGGTACTACCTGCTTTCTGTTAGCGCCGAAAAGTTGGGCGGCGCTTACCAAACCCGACACCCCACATTGTGCCAACGGCTTCGGGCGGAAGAAGCGCAATTGGGAGGGTACAAGCCTTACCCGGTGGGAGGAAATGCAACCTAAAGACAAAATGACATTGCAGGGCAGACCAGGCCCTAAGCCTTGGTTGGCGGCTGGTCTAGGATCGAAGCTCCGACAGGCGGACAGTTACAGCATTGCTTTGCTGATCCGGCAGCTTCTGCAGCTTGTCTTGTTCCAGATTTAGGGGTGTCACCTTTCCTCTGGAGTGAACTAGGCAGGCTGAGAGAGGGATCATGCTGCGTGGGCAACACATGGTCTCTATATTTTAGCCCAGGCTTTGTGCTATGGAGAGGCAGTAACTCCATCCCTGGTGTTAACTGGTTCGGAATCAAAGCGAGAGGTAACTGTTACGGGTTATAAGTCCCTGTCAATTGGCGTAGACATGGGGCGCCACGCGTTGCCTCTGACGGTGGGGTGTCACTGATCAGCTACCGCCCGCCTCAAGCTGGATAGCCCCAGGCCAATTGGGTGCTGATCCGCCACAGCCTGCCTGCTTCAATGGATGCTTGGGGCTAGGACAAAATCTGAATCGCAGGCTGTAAAACCAATGCATCAGGTACAAATAAAAAGAAAAATAGAAACCTCAAGCTACGGCTTGCAACCTGGAACGTGAGAACCATGTGTCCAGGATTTTCCACTGACTTGACCAATATTGACGATGTGAGAAAAACGGCTGTGATTGATTAAGGAAAATGTCGCAACAGGTGAACGTATTAATGAGCACAGTACACACAATTCTTAAACAACGATTAAATGTTCTCCGATACAGGATTTATGTTGTGTCTAACTAAAAGAGAGTGAAGATCAACCCAGAGTCAACTACTTCACATGGTTTCAAGCATGTTTAGCTAAAGAAGACAAGTAAATTCTCGATGTAACATTCTTCTCTGGTGATGCTTGGTTTCATTATCTGGATACGTTAATAGCCAAAATAATTGTATGCGGAGCACTTTTAATCCCAGCGCTTTTCATGAAGCGCCTCTACACGATGAGAACATTGGAGGTTGGTGTGCCGTCAGTAGAAAACGTTTTATTGGACCAATTCTTTTCAATAACACTATACATGCCGATCAGTACCGCACTGACTTTCTGGAACCGTCTTTAGATTAGCTGAATGAAAGTGAAATTGAAGAAGTGAGGTTCCAGCAAGATGGTGCAACTGCACACACAGCTAGAGCATCACTGCGTTGTTAGAAGAAATGTTCGCAAATCGCATATCACGTGACATTTGACCTGCTCGTTCTCCAGATCTAACGTCTTTAGATTATTATCTATGGGGTTTCTTGAAAGGAAAAGTTTACAAAAATAATGTACACACAATTGAGGACATAAATGAAGCAGTCAGAATTACCATTCACGAAATATCAACAGACATGTTGCAGAAGGTATTTGAGAATATGAAGAAACGTGTACAGTCATTTCTTGAAGCCCGTGGTGGACTTTTCCAACACCTGTTATAATGAATACTTCATTGGTACTTTCCAGCTTCCCCAAAAGCGTTAGACCGTAGCTGTGGCTATTGTAACTAATAAAATGAATTCTTTAGCCCATTTTGATTACATCGTGTACTTCATTCTTTAAATGTGTTCATCAAGTGTAGTGAGACTTTACAAACACCCTGTACTTCCTAAATACTTGCATCGCTTTAATTGTTTCAAAGGATTTTCATTAGATGTATCTTTATTGTCTTTTTTCCCCTTCTTCTTAGGTTATAGTCATTATCAATGTTTTACTGATGCTAATGTTCATGTTAGGTTCCTTACACACTTCGTTTTGATATTCATGTGGTCTTGCAATTCTGCTTCGTAGTTTGCTGTTAGTGCTTGATCGTCTGCATGTATGATGTCATTAATGGTGTTATTTACCGCGGGGCCATCTTCTGCGTTCTGTTTGTCATGCGGTGTTGTTGCGGTCTCTGTTCGACTGGTTTCTTTGCATGTGCTGTCTATATAGATGGTGAACAGAAGAGTGGACAGTGCACAACCTATCGTTCTCCGGGTGTTATTGTGAAGGGTTCTAAGTCTCTTCCATTTGTTCTCACTATGAATTTACTGTTGTTGTATAAGCTTATGCATGCGTTTTCTAGATGTTAGATGTTTGTTAGACTCACTCTATATGGTGTAAGGATTTCCCAAAGCCTTTTTCTATCTACTCTATCAAATGCCTGTTCTTATAGGTCTAAAAGGTGTGGACAGCTCCTGGCCCTGCAGCCATTAGGGTTAGGATCGATTAGCCTCTCCCAGGAGGGGTGCCAAGTGAAAATTAGTATCCTGCCGATGACCCGCAGACTACACGTGATGTAGACCGGGAAACCATGACCCTTGCTGGCTGACACTCCTTCAGAGACAATTCCCAGAACAAACTGAACATCATCCCCTGGTCACGTGATGAGGCTGGCTGCCTCTAAAACCCGCCATTGCTGGGGAGTACACCTGCGTCACTCTCTAGGCAAAGAAACATATTATGCCACTCATCATCATCATCAATTGTCTTGCCGACTGGCTCGGCCGATCACGCTTCTCCACATCTTGTGATCTCCAACAGCACGCATAACTTCATGTGCTGACACCTTTCTGTGCCATACCAAAATGTTGTCAGGAACATTTTCTAGCTCTCTTCCTCTATTATCTTTTTTTGCAAATCTTTTCAGTTGTCACAGGGTCCAGTTGTTCTCTTCTCCCAATGTGGCCTACAATTTACGACTGCCTCTGTTTGATGTTTGTGATCAGTTGCCTCTCAACTAAGATACTGCCGCTCAGAACACATCAACAGAAAAAGGTCCCGAATGCAAGATTTGGCACGCTGGGCATCAGTGCTAGACCCACATCTGTAGAGGCCAACCGCCACTGGGTGGCTGACGTGCTCCTATAATGACATCAGTGCTCCTATAATGACATCAGTGCTCCTATAATGACATCAGTGCTCCTATAATGACATCAGTGCTAGACCCACATCTGTAGAGGCCAACCGTCACTAGGTGGCTGACGTGCTCCTATAATGACATCAGTGCTCCTATAATGACATCAGTGCTCCTATAATGACATCAGTGCTAGACCCACATCTGTAGAGGCCAACCGTCACTAGGTGGCTGACGTGCTCCTATAATGACATCAGTGCTCCTATAATGACATCAGTGCTCCTATAATGACATCAGTGCTCCTATAATGACATCAGTGCTCCTATAATGACATCAGTGCTCCTATAATGACATCAGTGCTCCTATAATGACATCAGTGCTCCTATAATGACATCAGTGCTCCTATAATGACATCAGTGCTCCTATAATGACATCAGTGCTCCTATAATGACATCAGTGCTAGACCCACATCTGTAGAGAGCAACCGCCACTAGGTGGCTGACATGCTCCTATAATGACATCAGTGCTCCTATAATGACATCAGTGCTCCTATAATGACATCAGTGCTCCTATAATGACATCAGTGCTCCTATAATGACATCAGTGCTCCTATAATGACATCAGTGCTAGACCCACATCTGTAGAGAGCAACCGCCACTAGGTGGCTGACATGCTCCTATAATGCCGGCCGCCATTGCATCCCAAGACATTTCCTGGTGCACATTTGAGCATTTGAGACATCATTACGTGATCTGCACTGTTTTGTCCAACCTGTGACTCTGTACATCCGACTTCCACCTGCATTTCTTCGGGTTTGCTTACCCTAGCCTTGGACTGTCCCCATTCTACCTACAAGGCAGCCGGTTTGTGTCTCTCTTCGACTGGTTCCTGCCCTTTGACCCATCCAACATGGGGGACCCTACAAGTAGCTGCGGTAACACTGGCATAGCTCTTGGGGTCATTGTGTGGACTAATGTGGACACACGACACAAGGAGATACCCACTTTAGTCTGTATCAGTGGAACACAAGCCCCTGTACCACTGTAATGTGGACACACGACACAAGGAGATACCCACTTTAGTCTGTATCAGTGGAACACAAGCCCCTGTACCACTGTAATGTGGACACACGACACAAGGAGATACCCACTTTAGTCTGTATCAGTGGAACACAAGCCCCTGTACCACTGTAATGTGGACACACGACACAAGGAGATACCCACTTTAGTCTGTATCAATGGAACACAAGCCCCTGTACCACTTTAAGGTGGAGACCCGACATAGAGTGGTACCCACTTTAATCTGGGTCAACGAGAGGGCTCAAACAAAGTATAAAAACCCGTCCAGGTGCAGATTCAAACCCTTGACAAACTGCCACAGCTGTCATAAAACATGACACTACATATTAAGCTTTATAAATATACTTGCACCGATGTTTAGACTGCCGGTGTCAACAATAATTAACGAAGAAATATGTGTTAATGAAACTGTCAACATAACACTACATATTAAGCATTATAAATATACTTGCACCGATGAATAGACTGGCGCTGTCAACACGAATTAATGAAGAAATTTGTTTTAATAAAACTGTCAAAATAACGCTGAACCACTTTGCTAATTATGTGGGAAAAACTGTTGTGGTTAACACAAAATCATGTTTCCTGTCTTATCTTTCATCTGACTTTGTTTATTCTGTATTTAACGTAACATAAATTTTAGCAACAATTCGTGTGATTTCTAACACATTTGGACAGACAAATACAATTTTATTATTATCCACACATTTTTACGTCAATAAATATAATTTTATTGAAAACATGTTCTCTGAGTGAACGTTAAAAAGTACTTTAAACGTGTATATTTTTCAGAAAATTTGGGTTCTGCTAAGTCAAGACTTGGAATAAGAAAAAAGTTTCTCAAGCGGAAGGCATGCAACAGCAGTCCAGTAACTCCACTAATATGTTGATGACAGTGAGAGAGAAAAGATCCACTGATGAAATTACATGGGGGAATTTTCATAAGTGGAATGACCACGTTCGCTCCTGCCTGCTCCCTGAGACAATAATTTGAGCCGGTGTGTCCAGGTTGTGATCTCAGTAACGAGGAAGTGTGGCCCTGATCCACAGCTGTCAATCAGCAGGTGATATTCAGTGGAAGCTGTCTGGTTCAAGAGTGGTACTTGGTGTTTTCAAATTGCCCAGATCTTGTGACATTCTATTTCTGTCCTCAGATGCTGACACGAGGTTAAGGGGCACTAACCTTAATCTTAAACTGATAGATTCGTGTCATTGCAGTTTATCTCAAACTGATAGTTTCATGACCTTAAATTATATCAAGTTTCATGTCTTTACGTTGGACTATGGGCTTCGTGACTTTATGAAACAGATAGTTCCATGTCCTTACATTATATTACATGATTAATGACAAAACTGATTGTTCCATGTCCTTACATTATATTACAGGATTAATGTCAAACTGATATCTCCATGTCCTTACATTATATTACAGGATTAATGTCAAACTGATATTTCCATGTCCTTACATTATATTACAGGATTAATGTCAAACTGATATTTCCATGTCCTTACATTATATTACAGGATTAATGTCAAACTGATATTTCCATGTCCTTACATTATATTACAGGAGTAATGTCAAACTGATAGTTCCATGTCCTTATGTTATATTACGGGATTAATCTGAAACATATATTCCTTGTCCTTACATTATATAACGGGCTTCTTGACTTTATGAAACTGAAATTGCAACTCTTGGATCGCTAAATATTGCACATTGTTGGCAATCTCAGATGATTCCTGATGGTTGACCTGACAACTCATAGCGTATGCGTTTTGACCGCTCCATACTGTAATTTTTTGTTAGAAATGTCCAGTGGGAATTACACTTATGAGTACATATATAATGTTAATGAGAGATTCCAAGGTTAACATTTAACAATCTAATTTGTGAAATTGACAGACGCAAAAACAGTACTTGACGCACTCCTGTCTGGGAAATTGCCAGTTCTATGGACACTACATTCTCAACTTGACAACTTTTCAGGTTACCTTTCAGCGGATACCATCCCACTGTGGAGTACCTGAAAACGAGAGAGCTGATCGATTTGCTAGGGAAGGAGCAATAGAAGAACAACATGGTGTACATGTTACATACCCCAAAAGAAAAGAATGATGAAATCCTTCAGAAAGCCACCAATACCTTTTCAAGACGACTACCACCTTATGGAGAGACCAGAACAAATCACTATTCTGCTACTCAGGAACATAACACCAACTACATATAGAGGAAATTCAAGGTTGTCGAATCAACCATTTGAACTTTGTGGATTAGCACCACAGACAACAAGATCACATACTCCAAGGCCGCCCAAAATATACATACGTAGGCAAACCTTTTGGCCTGGAGGACACAACAGTGGAAGATAAACTATATGGACCACAGAGTGAACTAAAGTTGACAGTAAAGTTCATACAAGAGACACCATTGCAGTTATATACAGATTTGAAGCGAAAGAAAGAAGAAGAAGAGAAACAATCTAATTATGATACAACAAACGCAAGAAGACATGAACATTAAATGCACCGCTCTACTTATTCTTCGGATGCCTTGTTTGTAGCAAGTGATGAAGATGATGACTCTTCACTCCTCTCTGCCATCTGATACTTGAATACAATTGTCGTTCTTTACAATTATTATGTGTTGTCATGCTGTTGTCACACATATTTCTCTGTCTCCCTCTGCCTAACTTGTCAAGTATGTTCCCATATAAGGCTCTTCTCTCTACAACATCTCTTGTGATTACATGTCAGAATACATCTCTTGTAATTACATGTCAGAATACATCTTTTGTGATTACATGTCACAATGCATCTTTTGTGATTACTTGTCAGAATAAATCTCGTGTGATTACATGTCAGAATATATCTCTTGTGATTACATGTCAGAATATATCTCTTGTGATTGCATGTCAGAATACATCTCTTGTGATTACATGTCAGAATACATCTTTTGTGATTACATGTCAGAATAAATCTCTTCTGATTACATGTCAAAATACATCTCTTGTGATTACATGTCAGAATACATCTTTTGTAATTACATGTCAGAATACACCTCTTGTGACTACATGTCAGAAAACATCTCTTATGATTACATGTCAGAATACATCTTTTGTAATTACATGACAGAATACATTTATTGTAATTACATGTCAGAATACATCTCTTGTAATTATATGTTAGAATACATTTTTGTGATTACATGTCAGAATACATATTGTGTAATTACATGTCAGAATATATATTTTATAATTACATGTCAGAATACATCTCTTGTGACTACATATCAGAATACATCTCTTATGATTACATGTCAGAATACATCTCTTATGATTACATGTCAGAATACATCTTTTGTAATTGCATGTCAGAATATATCGCTTGTGATTATATGTCAGAATACATCTGTTGTAATTACATGTGAGAATACATCTTCTGTAATTACATGTCAGAATACATCTCTTGTGATTACATTTCAGAATACATCTTTTGTAATTACATGTCAGAAGAATCTCTTTTGATACATGTCAGAATACATCTCTTGTGATTACATGTCAGAATACATCTTTTGTCATTACATGCCAGAATACATTTATTGTGATTACATGTCAGAATACATCTCTTGTAATTGCATGTTAGAATACATTTTTGTGATTACATGTCAGAATACATCTCTTGTGATTACATGTCAGAATACATCTTTTGTAATTACATGTCAGAATAATATGTCTTGTTCTCATAGATCAATTAGTACTCTACAAAAATAAACGTGTTACAATCTGCTTGATCAAACAGGCTGCCAATCCTCCTGCAATCACTTAAACACATCAACAATCACCTTTGCATGACATATAGATGTGCGTAAACTTGTGACTGTGTAAGTTATTCTGTAATATGTGCTTAAAACACAAGCACACGTTCAGACAAACATATTATATATTTATAATGGGTAACCGACACATTCACACACACACACACACACACACACACACACACACACACACACACACACACACACACACACCACACGAGCATTTTATATTTATAATGGATAACCCACACATTCACACATATATATTATTTATAAAATGGGTAACCCACACAATCACATGCATATATCTATATCTATAAAATACAATGTATGTATGTCTGTATCTCGGTATGTATGTTATTTCTGCGTTCGCGAACTGTCCATCCGATTGAGATGAAATTTTCTACACGTCTTCTTCTCACTCCCGTGCAGCCAACTGTCATAGTTTGCTAGTGTACAAGTGGACTTCCGGTTTCAAGATGGCGACGGACGGTCGTGTTGTTTTGTGTTCGTTAACTTTTTCGCGTAAGGGATGGATTTATTCATCTCTTGCGTGTAATTGGTGTGCCAGGATGTAAAACCAGGAGTTTCTACTCAAGATCTGCGCGGGTGCTACGGAGTTCGTGCATCGAGCGAAGCCATCCTTGAGTGAATTTTCAGCAGCGTGTGTGGTTATCAGCAGTCTGTGTTTACGTTTTTTCAACATGGCGGAAGAACGTCTTCTTTCCGAGCGATCAGCAGTCAACATAACGAAGCGGCGTGGTAGCCGCGCAGGGACAAAGAAGCAAGGTAATCGCGGGGGTTTGAGACGTTTTAGACTCAAGTGTCACCGTCTAAGACTCAGGAACATCCGTATTCTATATTGGAACTGTGCCAGTGTAAAACAACGGGGCTCTATTTTAGAAATCCTAGTTTACAGGAGCGACATTGTAGCACTCCAGGAGACGAGACTGGGCGATCAGCTACTCCGAATTGCCGGCTTCAAATGTTTCTACAACAGACGACATCTGGGAACGGCGATTCTCGTTCGCGACAGCATGGTGGCGTCAGAGCTAGACATGTCCAGTTGGGACAGTGACGATATACAAATACAGGCGTTGAGAGTTCATTCCAGTATACCATTCGTGTTGGTTAATGTTTATGCCCGCAATGCGAGTGTGGACGCCCAGAAGTGGCAGTGCTTAAGTGGCATATTAGGCCACGAGAGAAATGTTATTTTCTGTGGTGACTTCAACGCTAAAGGCAGATCATGGGGAAACACTTCCTCCAATACACAAGGGGAGGAGCTCGAGACTGCACTGGAAACCATCGACCTGGTTTGTATCAACAGTGGCTGTGTCACCAGGACAGCAAGCCGTCCAGGCGATGAGGACAGTGCTATTGATCTGGCGCTAGTTTCACCTTCACTCACTACAGTGTGTAGATGGGGTGTCCTAGGACACCATGGCAGCGACCACCACCCTTGCAGCATATTGGTGGAGAAAGGCAGAACCAGGCAGCACAAGCTAAAGGTAAAGACGTTCCAGTATGACAGTACAGGGCAAGATGTGGTGAGCAAAATAAGACGTGACAAGCGCAGAACGTTTCAGGGCAGGAGAAAAAGCTGGGAGCAGCCACCGTGGTGGAGTTTCGAGGTGGAGAAGGCTTGGGTGGATAAGCGTAGTGCTGTAAGGAGATGGCAAAATGCCAAGAAGAACAGAGCTGGTCATCCTAGTCCCTGCTTGCACTTAGAAAGAGAGATGCACACAAAAGTAAGCTATTTCAAAAAACTGGTCAAGGTGGTTAAAAGCGAAAAATGGGCAGAGGTGTGTCAAAGAGTAAGCACAGACAAGTCACTGAAATTGTTCTGGCGACTACATAAAAGCATGAGTGGGGTAGTCAAGAATAAGAGCATTTCTGACTTCCAAGGTGCTGACCTCATCTGGCAGAGGACTGATGAGGACAAGGGCAAAGCCCTCTTTGAACGCTACCTTGAGCAGAGCAACCAGACAGACATGGGAGGCCGGAATCTGGCCAAGGAGGTCACCTCAGACAGATGCAAGGCCCAGAACACTTCGGATGAAGACACAGTGAAAGTGAAAGAAATCAAGGCTGTGCTTCGACGATCAAAAAACAGTGCTCCAGGTCCTGATGGCATAAGATACGACTGACATAAATAGGTGTACCGACAATGAGCTAGAGAAACTAGCAGACATGTACAACAACAGTATAGGGAGTGCTAGCATCAAGGAGGAATGGTTTACATAGCTATCTGATTCCCTTGCCGAAGCCTGACAAAGACCACAAAAAAATTCAGGGATATCGAATTATAACCATGCAGAATACAGTAGGCAAGCTGCTGGAGAAGGTAATTGCCAGGAAAATATCAAGCCAACTAGAGAGGCAAGGTGTTTTCCCACCTACCCTGGGTGGGTACCGTCCAAAAAGAGAAACCTGGACCAATGCAGCAGTCTTTGCCCATGATGTCTATGAAGGTTTCCACTCAGGCACTGAAACTGTTGCTGCAGCGATTGATCTTGAGGACGCATACAACAGAGTACCACTGGATTTTTAATGTTTCAGCTTCTTGAACTAAACGTAAGTCCATTCCTCCTTAGTTGGATCGCTGCAGCCCTCTTCCAACGGAAAGTAGTTTTTAGATGTGGCAGTTGGACTTCGGAACCAACAACAATATATCCTGGCCTACCACAGGGATCACCATTATCTCCGGTACTGTTCAACGCCCTACACAGTGAGAATCACCAGTGAGCAGATCACTGGACCTGGCAGGACATTGTCATATGCCGATGATGTTTTAGTGTATCGTCAGGGTAAGGATAGAGAGGAGGTTGCTGTGGAACTACAAACCGAACTCAATCGCATAAGTACTTGGTGTGATGAAGCTGGGGCAATGGTCAACCCAACAAAGGCAACAGTGACTTGGTTCTCGTTGAATAATCATATTGTCAACAATCCAACACCAACTGTAATGCTGTGTTCAGAGACGGTGGAAAGAACGCAGGCAATGAATTACCTGGGGATACGGTTTGATCGAAGCCTTGCTTATAATGTGCACATAGACCAGGTGGGGGGTACGGGGTGTCAGGCATTGGTAGCACCTTTGGTAAGGATGGCTCTCATGTCCTTTCAGGACCCATCCCCCACTGGTCCAAGTCTGACACCCAGCTCGTGCCTGTGGCTCCTAGTAGCTGTCAGCATGCGACAGCGGCCACCCCCCGGGCAACAGCTGTGAGAGGCTGGCTAAACCAGGCATGGGTATCCGATTTGGTGTCAAACCAAGAGGTAAACTAGGGTATGCCTACCCAGCATGTGAAGACAGGATTCGGCAGACTGCGCGGAAGAAATCATTCCTGATTCAACGGGCAAGACGGCGTTTACCTGCAAAGCGTTGTGGAACGTAATGAGCACGGCAAGGCACGTAGAGCGCCCTGGTCATCCACTGCACCTGTATTCGTCTCCAATCGTCTCGACTTGTCTTGCCACTGGACTCAGATGGACTCAGGCAAGAGAGTGAGGTCGACGAATTGCGCAACTCTTCCTCACTTTAATCCAAGTCATAGCGCAAGTCATTCTTCATCCGTCACAGAGCACATTTGAATGACCCAAAGTCAACGTCAAAAAAGATGCTTTCAAGAACATTCAGAGAGTAGTGCAGCAGAAACTTCGGCACATGCGGGACTCCTGGCTGAGCAGCAAAGCTGATGAAATTCAGGGCTTTGCTGACAGACACGATATGAAAAACTTCTACGACTCACTGAAAGCGGTCTATGGTCCTTCATCACCAGGCATAGTTCCCCTCCTCAGTACAGACGGGGGAACATTGGTCACCGATAAGAAAGAAATCCTCCAACGCTGGGCAGAGCATTTCAGCAAAATCTTAAATGCAACTTCCTTCTTCGATGATGAAACCATCAATTGCCTTCCTCAAGTTCCCACCAATGAGACTCTTGATGACCTGCCAACCATAGTGGAAATAAACAAAGCCATCCAGCAACTCTCCAGCGGCAAGGCACCTGGTCCTGACTCCATCCCAGCAGAGATATACAAGGCAGGTGGGCCGGTCCTAACAGAGCAGCTTCACCAAGTCTTCACAAACATATGGATGAACGAGACCATGCCACAAGATTTTAAGGACGCGTCAATAGTCCACCTTTACAAACGTAAAGGAAACCGCCAATCCTGTGACAACCACCGAGGCATCTCCTTGCTTTCAATTGCAGGGAAGATACTCGCCAGAATTCTTCTCAATCGCCTCACAGCCCATCTCGATCAAGGTCTTCTTCCTGAGAGTCAATGTGGCTTCAGAAAAGAACGTGGAACTGTTGACATGATTTTCGCTGCAAGGCAGCTGCAAGAGAAATGTCAGGAACAGAACTGCGAAATGTTCTCCACTTTCATTGACCTTACCAAGGCTTTTGATACAGTCAGCAGAGAAGGACTGTGGAAGATTATGGCAAAATATGGCTGTCCACGAAAGTTTGTCCAAATAGTGCGGCTATTTCATGACGGCATGCAGGCAAGAGTACAGGAAAATGGTGAGCTGTCTGAACCCTTTCCTGTCACCAATGGAGTGAAGCAAGGATGTGTCCTGGCACCAACACTGTTCAGCCTCATGTTTTCAGCCATGTTGATGAATGCCTTCGAGAACGACGACATTGGAATAGACATCAACTACCGTATGGATGGAAAGTTATTCAATCTCAGAAGGCTGAAAGCTAAAACCAAAATTAACAGTGGCACCGTCAGAGAGCTCCTGTTTGCTGATGATTGCGCTCTATACGCCAACTCAGAGGCGGACATGCAACATAATGTTTCAGCTTTCTCACATGCCTGTGCCAACTTTGGGCTCAATATCAACTTGGAGAAGACTGTAGTTATGTACCAGCCAGCTCCAGGGAATAATCACACTGTGCCGAATATCAAAGTGAATGATCATAGACTAAGTGTTGTGGACAAATTTACCTATCTTGGCAGCACCCTGTCACAAGCTGCCACAATCGATGACGAAGTGAATGCAAGAATCTCCAAGGCCAGTGCAGCCTTTGGCAGACTGTACAAGAATGTATGGGACTAGAACTGGAATAAGCCTGCAAACAAAGCTAAAAGTCTACAAAGCAGTTGTATTATCCACACTGCTATATGCTTGTGAAACCTGGACTGTTTATCAGCGACACGCTAGGAAATTAAACCACTTCCACACAGTCTGCCTAAGGAAGCTACTGAAGATTAAATGGCAAGACAAGATTCCAGACACTGAAGTCCTAGAAAGAGCATCCATGCCCAGTATCCACACTCTACTGATGAAGAATCAGATTCGCTGGGCTGGTCACCTTGACTCGCATGCCAGATCACAGGCTCCCTAAACGAATTTTTTACAGCGAACTGCGTTGTGGTAAACGCTCCCAAGGTGGCCAGAGGAAACGTTTTAAAGACACTCTGAAAATTTCACTGAATGCTTTTGGAATTCATCATGACATCTGGGAGGCTGCAGCCAGAGACCGAAATTCGTGGCGTGCATCATTGCGCAAAGGTGCAGTCATATGTGAGGCAACTAGGACTGCAAGAGCTGTGAAGAAAAGGCAGGACAGAAAAACCACTGCAGGAAATCCTCCTCCAGAGACGTCAAGCATTCTTTGTCCACATTGTCAAAGAACATTTCGAGCCAAAATAGGCCTTTTCAGCCATCTTAGAACCCACGGCTCCACACCTTCAACCCCACTGGATGAAATGAATGGTCATCATCATTCTTGATGGACAAACAACAACAAACAACAGACCAGGTGATAACAAAGGCCAAGCGGGGCTTGGCAGCGATGCGGGTGATGGCGGCAGCAAACTGTGAGCAGTGCCATCTATGTTTTCTGTACGAGGGGCTGGTCATGTCTGTTTTGGAGTATGCAATGGCAATCCTGACTCTCAGCCATAAACAGATAGAAAGGATGGAAAGGATACAGAATGAAGCTATGCGCATTATTCTTGGATGTACAAGAGATACAGCATGCAGGGCGATGCGCTACCTTCTTGATCTTCCAACCATTGAAGAGAGAATGCAAGTTTGCAGGGCACGCGCCTACCTCAGAATTAACGCAAACACACAGCATCCACTGCATAGTGAAATTAGGAAGATGAAGGGCAGCAGGTTAAAAAGAGGACGGTCGTGGATGGGTCAAACCGAAGACATTCTTCAACAGGTGTGTTCACTTGAGGACTTAGAACCTGGCGAGGAGTGGGTGCAAGTGCCAACAGACTTCTTCACATCCTTTTCAGTTTGCATCCAACTAGATAGAAAATGCAGACAAGAAAATCCGGTTGCTGTGGAGGCTGAAGTACAAGCGTTGATTTTCGAGAATTCGCTAGACAGTGACGCGGTCATCTACACAGATGGGTCGGTCGTCCGACATGTGAGAAGCTCATGGGCCTTTACAGCTCGGGCCGGAGGGAGAATTGTGAAGGAGGACTCTGGTGCTTTCACTGAAACCACAAGTAGCCTGACCATTGAAGTCATGGCAGTAAGTAAAGCAATAACATGGCTCGAGACACAGACATTCACTAGGGCTTGTTTCCTTAGCGACTCAATGAACATGATCAAGAGGATAGAGGAGGGGTCGATCCGAAGAGAATGGTTTGCTGCCTCTGGAGCGGTCTCGGCTGGCAAAGATTAGTTTCATCTTCGTGCCAGGTCATGCGGGAGTACAAGGAAATGAGCGGGCTGACAAGCTCGCAGGTGAGGCTACTGTGGAGGGCGGACGCGCCATGGACCAGGCTGACATTCTGAATGCTCTACGAGAAGTGAGACTTTTGCAAGAACCAAGTGATGACTGTGAATCTACAACAATGGCCAGACTGCGAGAGCAGCAAATTAAAAGAGGGGTGGCCAAACAAGAACACTACGCAGGAAGCCAAAGAAGATTGATAAACCAACACAGAACTGGCGTCGTTAGCCGCTACACGCTGCGGGATTTGCTGAGGATGGGATCCGAGCACTTATGGACTGAATGGTCCGATGTGCAACGAGGATGATCTGTCGACTAACTAACTAACTAGTGTACAAGCAGTTATTTACTTAATAAAATTTAATATTTTAATTTACATTATAATTTATATATAGCGAGGGGACTTAACTTAAGAAAAGTTATACCAAGGGAAATAACTTTTAATAGCATCTATATCTATAAAACAGAATGTATGTGTGTGTGTGTGGGTGGGTGGGTAGTTGGGGATGTATTGGATGCGTTCGATAACGGTCCATCCGATTGAGATGAAATTTTCTACACGTCTTCTTTTCATTCCTGTGCAACCAACTGTCATAGTTCTTTACTAAGTAAAATAGTATTTACTTACTCAAATTTAATAATTTAATTTACATTGTCATTTCAATATAGCAAGGGGACTTAACATAAGAAAAGTTATTTCAAGGGGCATAACTTTTAATAAAATTGCTATTACTTTATATATAGATTGTTGCATTGTTTTTAAAGATTTATAAACTCTTTGTCTATAGTTAATTACAGGCATATGAGTTATAATAAATAGTGATATAATCTTTAAGGTGTTTTCAAAGTTTTCATAAAAATGATGCATCTATTTAAATAGTGAAAATTTTCCAACTCATCTTTATATGTTTAAAGAAGTTATCTACAGTCATGTAAGTGATTTAATAACAGTTTTCATTAAAAATAATGGATTTATCTTAGATATGTTAGAATACACAATTCACATGTGTATATGCTTGATTTTGTTGTTGTTTAAAAAAAAAGGTCGGCCACGTGTGTGTCAACATCAGGTTTTTCATTCAATTGTGTGGAAGGACATTTTTTTCATACTTTATGCATACTATGTAAATATGTCATTTGATGTTTGAACGCCCTGTCAGCACGCCTGTTAAAATACTAAAAGGACATTGTTTTTGTATACAATTAACGTTTTTAGTTGGCCGCGTGTGCGGTGTGAAAGAGAGCACATGGTGTGTGGAAGGACATTCTTAAGTTAATTTTGTGTGTGTTGTACATACTTTATGCATACCTTACACGCAGCACGCCAATACAAATGAGGGTTTTTTTTTTTTTTTTTTTGGTCTGTCTAAAAAAAAAAGAAGAAGCCTATCCTTTGAAGTATGAGGCAGGCAGGCAGGCAGGCAGGCAAGCAGGCAGGCAGGCAGACAGACAGACAGACAGACAGACAGACAGACAGACAGACAGACAGACAGACAGACAGACAGACAGACAGACAGATAGATAGATAGATAGATAGATAGATAGATAGATAGATAGATAGATAGATAGATAGATAGATAGATAGATACATAGATAGATAGATAAATAGATAGATAGATAGATAGATAGATAGATAGATAGATCCCCGCCAGGGACTGGGCGAAGTCGGGCCTGGTCAGTTAGTTATTTATAAAATGGGTAACCCAAACATTCAGACACATATATTATATATTTATAATGGATAATCTTGTAATATCCATGTTGTATGTATATGAATGTAAATTTTAGAGACTATTGACAGTATTTGCATACTCCACATCAGCATCATGTGCATTTAATAATATTTGATTTGGATAATGAATTTGATTATCTGGCATTTCACACTCGAAGTCGATTGTGTCCTCATAGTGTGGATATTCTGGGGCTCGATGTGGATCATGCACAGGAATATTTGGAATGTCAGACCGGAAGTCGATTGTGTCATCGTAGTGTGGGTATTCTGGAGCTTGATGTGGAGGATGCACAGGATGGTTTGGAATGCCAGACCGGAAGTCGACAGGTTCCTCGTAGTGTGGGTATTCTGGGGCGTGTGCTTCCAGTACTTCTTCTAAACCATGGCGTGATCCTAGTTTGATAATATAGCATACACATGTAACGGTGATTTATGCTTGGTGATAATGATACACACATGAATACATGCATGTTGTAGCACGCACGCACACACACACACACACACACACACACACACACACACACACACACACACACACACACACACACACACACACACACACACACACAATTAAGATGCATGGCTGTGCTGGAAGTCATAGAAGGAAGAGGCCGAACATAAAGGAACTTGAAACCTAACTTCATACATTTTAAAAATGTTCCTACCTTTATATATTTTACCAGGTTCCACACTTCAGTGTTAAATGTTGCCATTGTATTTCTCCAGCCATTTCATTTTTCTTTTAGTGTTGGTCTCTCAAAATCAGTTACAGTATTGTTCCATTTGTTGCGACTCTCGTAAGGAGACTCTGGCTTCTGTCAAGCTTTATTCATAGTTTCTTGGCACTCGTGGATTGTGTTGTACCAATATGATGTCCATTTGCACTACACCTTTTGGGGATGGACTCTTTTGCAGCTTGCAGTAAACATGTGTTGAAACCAAATGTATTTGTTCTGCCCCATGAGGTCAAACTGTACCATATTCAATAGAAGCCTTGAAAAAGCGCAATCGGAGATTCCATAAACCCATTGAGTCATGCCTGTGCCTGTTTTGAGAATTGCACTGTAGAAAGTGAGTAAGATCGAGCGATGGTTCCTTAGTCTGCACTGATCTTCTACTTCCCTACTTAATGTGTCTGTGTGTATCTGAGATGGTTAAAGCGAGATCTGTAGTTGAAGATGTGTGCCATATTCTGGAGCAGAACGTTGATGAATCTCTTGCAGTGTTCATCAGGATTAGTGACTGATCATCTTGACAAATTGTAACCTCCTCATCTCTTTTGATCAAGTTGGCTATAGCCCCAAATGTCGGAATGACCATTAATGCATCCAACTGATACAGAGTGGGCTACATAACTCAGATTCGGAGGTTTAACATTCCAACAGTTTTAGTTCCAAAGTTATATTTCTGTCTAGACGAGAGTCTATGTAGTTATAGAACATAAATTTCAATCCACCGATGGGAAACTTTCTCAGATGTGCGTGGTATTTGTTCTCATTGGGATTTGAACTTCTCCTTTTCTTCGATTGTTTTTCACTGATCTGAAGCATCAGCATTATGGCATTTTACATGTTGAATTCACTTTCAAATGAATCTCTTGGATATGAAATCTGTAACTCGCAAATGACATAGCATGTCCCCATGTTTGCTGACATTTTCTACCTCACAGAGTTTTCATGAATAGTTGAAATCAGTTATTTATTTCATGAATTGTTGAAATTGCAGTTATTTATTTCATGAATAGTTGAAACCTCAGTTATTTATTTCATGAATAACCAAGCGGGCAAAACAGATATTGATTGTGCAACATGTCATTGAAAGCAGAAGAAGAGGACAACCGCGTAAACGATGGGCAGAGTCCATATGAATCTCAATATATGAAGGTTATAAACGAGCACTAGCCCGATGTTTATGATTCACCTCGACACTGCAAGGTACAAGAGGAACAAGATGAGATGAGATGACGAATATGTAATTGGGCAGTCTTCCATGTATCTGTATGCATTAACCTTTAGATATTACAGAGGTTACAGATAAAAGGACATAATTTCTTGGCCACATTATGAGAAGGAAAAAAAACATATTGGAACATATTTGAACATATTGTGACAAATGGAAAGATTTGTCAGAAGAGAGATATGGAAAAACAGCGACGGAAATTATTGACAGACTTGTGTCATGGTACAGAAGGGTATCAACTCACGAACTGATCCATGCCTTCGGAGATTGCAATTTGTGGAGAAGAATGATCGCCCACGCCAGCCGGCAAAGACCAAATGATGATAATCACAGTACACTAGTGTGTGATTATGTGTTTGTTCAATGTTTAACACGTGACAATATCCTCATTAGCAAATGCGCACATTAATATGCATTTTAGCATGATTATTTGCTGTTGATCAGATATTTTAGTCATATTATGCCTCTTTCATTTATGCTTTGAGCAGTAGGAAAGTCCCCTGCCGGCTTGCTTGGCCAGTCGCAGATATCGGACACAAAAATCTGACCAAGGAGAGTCCTTGCCCACTGGCGAGGCAGAGCCCCGTTAGCCCATGACCTCGCGGTCATGGTTTCCCTGTCTACACCAAGTGGAGGTGGGGCTGACTTGTGCAGTCTGCGGGACATCGGCAGGCTACTAATTTTCATAGCCTGCGGGTCATCGGCAGGCTGCTAATTTTCACTTTTCAACCCCTCCTGAGAGAGACTAGCGGATATTAACCCTGACTGCAAGCCCAGACGCAGTCCAGGGACACTCTCCAGCCATTTATTCTTAACTTAAACACCGCAGGGCACAAGAGGGATATAATGCGATGATAAGTAAGAGATTTGTGTAAACTGAAGAAATAGGACATTATATATATATATATATATATATATATATATATATATATATATATATATATATATATATATATATATATATATATATATAGTATATATATATATATATATAGTATATATAAAATTAGGGATACACAAAGTGGAGAGTGGAAAAGAAGAAGTGACAAAGACATTTATGATCTGTTTAAGTCCCAGCTAATCACTGGTATCATGAAGGCTAATAGACTACAATGGCTGGGGCATATAGAAAGAATGGAAGATAATAGGGAAACAAAACTCGCTTACACTCAGGAAATAAATGACCGTAGACCCCGAGGTAGACCAAGAAGGCGGTGGAGAGATAATACATACACAGACCTACAAGCACTTGGAATCAACGACTGGCAAGAGAAGGTCAACCAGAGAGACGAATGGAGACGGATTGTATCTGCAGCAAAGAACCTCAATGGCTGGGAACGCTGAAGAAGAAGATATATATATGTATATGTATAGTATATATATATATATATATATATATAGTATATATATATATATATATATATATATATAGATATATATATATATATATATATATATATATTGGATAATGCTTACTGAAATAAAACATTTACAACTGATAAGAAATGCATGTTAACTTACACATTTTGTTCGGATGTTGATAAGAGATTCCTATTACTTAAAGCAGCATGTTATATTGCCGTCAAGTGATTAATATTAATTGAAGCAACACAATATATCGGTGATAAGAGATTAATATTAACTGGAGCGGCACAATTTACTGGTGATAAGAGATGTAACCTTAACTGAACAGAGACCAACTGTTCAACTGTAACATATTCATGTTGACTGAAGGAAAATGATTTAATATTGACTGGAAGTTAAGTGTCAGCTGTATCATGATTGTGTACTGTTGATAAGAATAAAACAACAAACTGACGACTGATGCACTGTTTATATTTATCAAATAGGAAGTAGTTGTGACTTAAAAGTTGTCAGCATGTTGTATTATAACACAGTGACAACATTCTGGCGATATATAATCCCATGGCAGATACGATAAGTCTCTTAAGACGATTAATCATCCCATGGCAATAAATCAGGTAAACGAAGATCTGTGAGCCGCTGTTGAAACACGACTAATGTTAACCGAGTCACTATGATGTCATGTTTAAATGTGATCCAAAGTTAACTGATTCACCGTGACGTCATGTTTAAATGTAATCCATGTCAACTGAATCACCGAGGTGTCAGGTTTAAATGCAACCCATGTTAACTGAATCACCGTGATGTCGTGTTTAAATGCAATGCATGTTAACTGAAGTAACTATTGTTAAAAAATAAATCAATCTTTGCCACTCTGCCGTACAGCAGAAACAAGTAGTACATAGCTTTTTACATAAGAAAAATAAAATTAAAAAATTATACCTGGCTGGTGAGTCTCATTAAATGCATGCCTGCAATAGGAAATATACAAACACATAATTGTTATGTTAATCTCTCTCTCTCTCTCTCTCTCTCTCTCTCTCTCTCTCTCTCTCTCTCTCTCTCTCTCTCTCTCTCTCTCTCTCTCTCTCTCGAGTGGGTGAGGGATGTGTTGGTGTTAGTGGTTAAGGGATAAGTACGTGTGTCTAGGGATGTGTAAGGGGATGAGTGTATGGGTTGGGGATGTGTGTGTGGGTTGTGTGTGCGTGGATGGGAGTTGTGTGTTTCTGAATGGGGGATGTGTTGGTGGATGGGATATGTGTGTGGGATGTGTGTATGGGTGGGGAGATTGTGCGTGGGTGGGGATGTGTGTGTATATGGGTGGGGGTGTGTGGTTAAAGGATGTGTGGCTGGGGGATGGGTGGGTGGAGGATGTGTGGTTAGGTAGAGGATGTGTGGGTGGGTGATTGTATATAAGTAAGGGTGTGTGGTTAAGGGATGTTTGGTTGGGGGATGGGTGGGTAGAGGATGTGTGGGTGGGTAGAGGATATGTGGGTGGATGAGTGTGTGTTGGTTAGAAGATGGTGGGGGATGTTTGTAGGGGTGGGCTCGGGATCTGTGAGTGGGCTGGGGGAGATGGGAGATTATGTGGGTGGGTGCGGAATTTGTGTGTGGGTAGGTGCGGGATATGTGAGTTGACGGGGAGATGTGTGTGTGCGTGGGGATGTGTGGCTGAGGAATGTGTGTTTTGGCTGGGTGGTTGGAGGTGTGTGGGTGGAGGAGGATATGTGGGTGAGTGATTGTTGGTGGGTAATGGGACGGGTAGAGGATATGTGAGTGGGTGGGGAGATTGTGTAGGTGGGTGGATGTGAGTGGGTGTGGGATGTGTGGGTTGGGGAATGTATGTGTGCTTGGGGTGTGGGTGGATGGGATGTGTGGTGGGTGAGAGGTGTGTGTGGGTGGGGAGATGTGTAGGTGTAGGGATGTGGTGGATGGGTGGGGGAATGTATGTGTGTGTGGGTTATGTGTGTGGTTGGGTGGGGAAGTTGGAGTGAATGGGGGATGTGTGGGTGGGTGGTGGATGTGTCTCATAACATAGTAATATGCATTGTTTATGTTTACAAAATTCATGTGATAATGTTTTTTCCTATGCACTGTTGATGAAAGAAAGATGAGTGATTGGAAGGGCCGAATGTAAGACGGGCCTTTGTGCCCAATTTGTTACCCTTTGGAAATAAAGTCTGTTCGTTCGTTTGTTCGTTCGTTCTCTCTCTCTCTCTCTCTCTCTCTCTCTCTCTCTCGTCTCTCTCTCTCCTCTCTCTCTCTCTCTCTCTCTCTCTCTCTTTCTCTCTCTCTCTATCTCTCTCGCTCTGTCTATCTCCATGTCTGCATGTCTTTCTCTCTATGTCTGCCTGCCTATCTATCTTACAAACACAGACTCTCTTTCTGTCTCACAGTGTGTGTCTCCCTCTGTGTCTGTCTATATGTCTTACACAAATAAATAGTCTCTCTCTCTCTCTGTGTCTAAATTACCCAAACCCACACGTACACACTGACAGACACGCTCAAACCCTCTATGTCTCTGTCTCTCTGTGTCACTCTCTGTGTGTTTGTTTTGTCTATCTTATACTCTCCTTTCTTTCTCTCTCTCTCTCTCTCTCTCTCTCTCTCTCTCTCTCTCTCTCTCATCTCTCTCTCTCCTCTCTCTCTCTCTCTCTCTCTCTCTCTGTGTCTATCTTACCCACACGCACACGTACACACTGACAGACACGCTCAAACCCTCTATGTCTCTGTCTCTCTGTGTCACTCTCTGTGTGTTTGTTTTGTCTATCTTATACTCTCCTTTCTTTCTCTCTCTCTCTCTCTCTCTCTCTGTCTCTCTCTGTCTCTCTCTCTCTCTCTCTCTCTGTGTCTATCTTACCCACACGCACACGTACACACAGACAGACACGCTCAGACCCTCTATGTCTCTGTCTCTCTGTGTCACTCTCTGTGTGTTTGTTTTGTCTATCTTATACTCTCCTTTCTTTCTCTCTCTCTCTCTCTCTCTCTCTCTCTCTCTCTCTCTCTCTCTCTCTCTCTCTCTCGCTCTCTCTCGCTGACTGTCTATCTGACTCACACACACTCAAAAACTCTCTGTCTGTCTGTCTGTCTGTCTGTCTGTCTTACACACACATACACACAAAAACTCACACACAGACAGACACACTCTCTGTCTGTCTGTATGTTTGTCTGTCTGTCTGCCTGTCTGCCTGCATTCTGTCTGTCTGTCTGTCTGTCTGTCTGTCTGTCTGTCTGTCTGTCTGTCTGTCTGTCTGACACATTTAACAGATATAAATAACATCACAAACTTGAAATCTTACATTGACGTGTTGGCATATTGATGATTCTTCCTTTTGCACCGAGCTCCTGCAATAAAACGGAAATTAGCGTATATTATATCATAAATCAAATGTCATTAGTGTATATTATAACAGTAATCAAATGCCATTAGCATACATTATAGCATTAATCAAATGTAGAAAAATAAACAGAACATACACAAGTCAGTTTGCAGGTTTGTGTCTAAGTGGCAGATGTAAGGAAACACGCCGTGATGTGGCAACCACATGGGGACCAAGGGTCCGCCAGGATAAGTGGACAATTACGTGGTGCCCTTTGATTTTAGCTAGAGAACTACAGAGTAGGGTACTCATCTGAGCAGCTTAGCAGTTGCTACAGACTGAGCATGTAGTCTAGAGTCATGTGGATGTGGAAATCAAGAATAAACTGCCACATTGTCTTTTCTAACAAACTCAAAGTGGCGGATGTAGGTGAATATATGCATTATGTGGAGATGAGGGCGATGTTCTACAAGACTTGCCGGATGATTATGAAGATGATGATGATGATGATGGTGTGTGTGTGTGTGTGTGTGTGTGTGTGTGTGTGTGTGTGTGTGTGTTTGTGTGTGTGTGTGTGTGTGTGTGTCAATTATGTATGCGCAAGTTATCATCCGTGGTGCATGGAATTGTAGGTATAGTCAATGCGCCATCTATGCCATGGAATGTGGGAAGCAGACATTGAACGTCATGTCCTACCAGCATTGCAAACATCAGCTAGACTATTTGATGGGACAACATTGCTGGTGTGGTATGACACTATCAGCTTCAATTGATTTTGCTAACAAATACAGTCTTGTCTTTTCTCTCGTGCCTAAGTTGGCGCATAGGGCAGAAGTCGTGGCTCTCTATGTTCGTGCGAAACTCACAGTACACATTTTAAAATCGAGTTGAAAGGAGTGCGCTCACGGATGTCATTCAAATTTGATCGCCGAGTTTAACTGTTTATACTAACACAAGTGATATGAATTTGACAACCATTTTCAACTGATTATGCTAACAGATATGCAAGGAACCGATTTTAACATCAAGTTCAAATGATTGCGTTAACAGATTTGATATGAACATGATCCTCAAGTTTAACTGATTATGCTAACACATATGCCATGAATGTGTCAGTAGCTGTGGGCTTACATCTACATGTACGGTTACCAGACAGGATCAGTGCAACTAACTGTTGGTACCACATTTCGTTATTCAACAGATGGCATAATTCCACATGATATGGCTATTTGAGGGGTGGAAAAGGGGGGGGGTGGGGGGGGGTGATGTTATCTGCACATCTGAGTTCTAGGATTGAATCTCCACCAGTTACGAATAGATCACAATTCTCTCAAATCTCATCATGTTTTTGTCATGTTTTCGTTATGTTTTCATCATATTCTTATCATGTTTATCTGCTGTAATACAACCCTAAGATACAGACAATCGATAATCTTGAAGAAGAATTTAGCAACAAAGTATAATGAACATACTGAAGTTTACAACATTCACTCATGCCCGTTATCACCGCCCTATAAGATGCTGGAGAAGTATGGAACCACTACTGTGACAGGTCCACAATGAGAAAGTGCATGTTTCACATTCAGTGTTGGTATCCATGAGTTAGTCAATAGACCCCCAATAATGTCTGTCTGTCTGTCTGTCTGTCTGTCTGTCTGTCTGTCTGTCTGTCTGTCTGTCTGTCTGTCTGTCTGTCTGTCTGTCTGTCTGTCTGTCTGTCTGTCTGTCTGTCTGTCTGTCTGTCTGTCTGTCTGTCTGTCTGTCATTTGTCCATGACCAATAATATGTACAAGAAGTCTGTACGCGGCACACACAGGACCAATGTGTGTCAATTATATTGATAACATCTGAGATTCCGGTCTACACATATTCCGATACAGTCTGGTGTTGCAGGGTTGGTGCACAGTGCGGAGAGTATATGGTATATGAGAGAAGTCTGGAGTATGCATGTACATATATGTGCTTAATGAAGTTGATACTTTACCAACACCAAACGACATAGTTAAACAACAATAACAACAACAATAACAACAACAATAACAACAACAATAACAACAACAACACCAACAACAACAACAACGAAAACAACAACGATAACAAAAACAATAATAATAATAAAACAATAATAATAATAACAATCCATCCATCCATCATGTGCCATGCCGGTAAGCGTGGGCGGTCATGTTCTGCCATCTCACTCGATCACCAGAGTCGTGGATCAGCTCCGTGTTTCTGTCTCGACCATGCCACAAGGTCAAGCCATTCAGGTACTTGCTTCTAGGTCTTCCCATTGGTCTGTTCCCCTCGATCTTACCAGTTGTCACCAAATTCTCCAATCCATTTCTTCTCATAACATGCCCCAAAAAATTTTGACTGTCTACGTCTAATTTCTCTAATCAATTTACGATCTTCATTTGTTTCTTGAAGGACTTGTTCATTGGTCTTTCTAGCTGTCCATGGTATTCTTTACATTTTCCTCAGAAACCACATCTCTACAGCCATCAGATGTTTTTCAGCCTGACTGCTCATTGTCCACGCTTCACATCCATATAAAAGTACAGGTTCAATGTAGCATCTCAACACTCTTTTTCTCGTTTCAATTGACATCTTTTTATTGGTCAATATGTTTTTCATCTTGCTAAAGGCTACTTTTGCCATAGCGATTCTTGTTCTAATCTCTTCAAGGCATCTCCCATCAGATGTTATTACTGTTCCGAGATAATTGTACCTGCTCACTTGTTGAAGAATATTCCCATTTACTTGTATATTACATTGTGGTATTTCGTCCTTCCTAGTGACGACCATAATCTGTGTCTTTTTACAATTTAATTCTAACCCTAGTTGTTCACTTTGTGTAACAACCGCATCTACTAAATTTTGCAGGTCCTGTTCATTGTCTGCAATCAAGACTGTATCATCTGCATATCTATATTTATCTAATATATTTAACTGTATCATCTGCATATCTATAGTTATATAATAACAATAACAAGAACAATAACAAAAACAACAATAACAACACCAATAATAATCATAGCGACATTAGCTATAACAAAACAACAACAACAATAGCAACAACGAGAACAACGAGAACAAAGACGATAACAGAAACTATAACAAAAACAGTAATAATAATTATAATAATAATAATAACAACAATAACAAAAACAACAATAACAACTGCAATAAAAAACAACAACAATAATAATAATAACAACAACAATAACAGCAAAAACAACCGTAACGATAACAACAATAACAAAAAACACACATCAATATCAACAACACAAATAACAACGTATTGAAAGGTTCGCCCAAACAATTACATGTTACAATTAACATGCTACATTAACATGAAAAACAAACACGTGCTTGAATACGTACCTTTCTTTTTTAACAGAAATATGATTACAAACATTATAATAATGACGAGTACTGCAGCAACAATGCCAACAATTATAGCTCCCGTAAATTGCGCAGGAGAACCACCTTTCTCAGAGACAGGTATTACCGGAAAAAGGAAAATAATGACGATATGATCATAATACACATCTTCACGCATAAATTAAACTAGAGTACTAAAATTAGGATTTATATCTTTCCATTCTCACATGAAACATGATTAGAAATAGTCAGGACTGCAATCTTGAAATCATGAAACATTTTCAAGTACAATAAAGCTATTTCATTTCCATTCAGACAAGTTAAAATATGTGTGCGAAGGCATTCGTGTATGTGCACGCGCATGTGTTTGTGTATGTGGGTGTGCGAATGTCCTTGTGTGAATTCGTGTGTGTGTGTGTGTGTGTGATTTTGTTTAAAGCATATATTGCATGCTGATGTGGAACTGAAATAATGTGCTGCACATGTGGAAGCATAACATATGATGATAATGGGGAACAACATGTATAGGCAATGTATAAGTGTATATGCACATTAATCAATTCTCTTACAAATGGTTATACATCTCTGAGACATTAAAATATTGTAACAATCATATCATTTAGCATAAACAGTATGTTGTTTAAAGCAATGGAAATATGAAGTCTACAAACAATAGACTATAGGATCCTGCTATGAAAAAAAAAACAGCTTTGTCATATCCAAGGACTGGATTACTAGAATGAGTAACATCATGAAAAAGAGAAATATCACGACCAGCACGCACGTATTCTCATTGAAATGTTGAGTGTAGGCTGATGTGAATGCTGGAACATGAGTAAAGATAACACCAAGAAACTGGAAGTGGTGGACATGTGGCTTGTGAGTAGAATGTTGAGCATATTGTGAACAGGAAAGAAAATCATGGCTGACGTATTAACAGCAGCAGGCGTTAACCAGATCACTCACTTAAACCATGATGACAGATCTAGGTGTTAAACAGAATGTTCACTGCAAAAGAAGACAGAAAGACCCACGTTGAAACAATATATAGCTGAGCAGCAAATAATAATTTAAGCGAGATCAATGTTATTAATGCGCCTGGCAACAGAGAGAATCGTGTAGTCATGATTGCAAATCTCTGCTCGAGTTAAGGAACCTGAATAAGAAAATGAATACTGTAGACGCATTCATTATGATTGTGTCCAGTTTGGCTGGAAGAAGTTTGTCAAGAGGAGCCTTGCCCGAGCAGTGTCCGTAGTCTCATGGACAAGCTAACAGAAGGGATCTGTTATCTTTTCTATACATTAATGATGCGTAATGCGCCTTTGTAAGTTCGAATACGTTTCTAAATTGGTATTAGTTTCCAGACTGCACAAGTGACGATGCTTCTTCGCAAATTATAATTGTTCTTGTGTTATTTAGAAATGTGTTTAATACATCTTTCCAGTTCAGTTATGAGATCATATAATATCTCTCAGGTGACCATCTCTTATTTCTTCTAACATTAATTAAACATTTAATTCGAGATAATCTGACACCTTGCACATTATATCATCAGAAACGTTGACTGCATTCTTCTGACCCTTTATTATTATCATTTGCTCATTGAGTCATTTTAAAAGCTGCGTAAGTATTGCTACTGTACATAATATTGTTACATAATGTAATAAACACCTTTCTGATTCCAAATACCGACATTGCTGTATGAATGTCTTTGTGCTTTAACTGTACACAAGTGTAACACGTGATCACGGCGTTTACCCTCATGCAGTAACTGATCGTCCAGGTCTATCTAGGACAGTGGTTCTCAACCTTTTTTGGCCCGTGCCTCCCTTCACCATATTTTCAGAACGTCATCCCCCCCCCCCCCTTTCGTATTTCCTACCTAACAATTTGTGCCCGTGCCCCCCTTCACCATATTTTCAGAACGTCATCCCCCCTCCCCCCTTTCGTATTTCCTACCCCCCTTCACCATATTGTCAGGACGTCATTCCACCCCTTTCGTATTTCCTACCTAAAAATTCCCCCTCCCGCCCCTACAAAGTATACGTAATAATGGACGTACATACTAAAACAAGTCTAGATGTCCACATAAAACGTGATTTGTGGGTCTACTTACTTTATAAAATGAATTTTAGAAGGGTGAGACGTACAGAACTGTAAAGTATGAAGGGAAAAACAAGATCAAACAATCGGTTCTTGTATTAACGCGATCGTGAAATAATCTTCATTCCCCCCCCCCCCTTGGAAATCCCAAGATTCTCCCCCCGGAATTCCCCACCGTTTGAGAACCACTGATCTAGGAGAAATACACGCCGCCTACAGTGATACAACTGACTGCCCGTGAACAGTTGCCGGATTGAAAACAATTGATTTAAGTTGAGCAAAGAACTGGCATCACTGCACTCAGGACATTCCCATATGCGCCATGTTAAGTACACTACAAAAAATCTTATTGAAAGTTCTCCTGGTCTTCCCTCTCAGTTTTGAGATTCTATCTGAACCCCTGCCATATACGGGTTCTCTACATGATTCCCCATTTTCTTCACCCTGTTCCACAGGCGCATAACCACCACCCCCCCCTTTGTCCATAAATAATCTAACACCAAGACGTGCATTCCCTGCCAGCCCATCAGCCTGTTCATTCCCCCCGTACACCTGCTTAGTCAGGTGGAGAAGGGAATGTTTCGTGTGGAATAGCTCAGACGCTTCAAAGGTGTTGTTTCGGTGAAACATATCTGATCTGCCAGGTCAGAATACAGCATGTTAAGCTGTATATTTTAAACACATTTGACTTCGAAACAGATACACAAATTTCGGATGCATACCCATAAAGCAATTATGCTTTTATATATTGGATAGTATGCAATAACATAGGATGGATGATATATCTTCATCTGGCCAATAGCTATGAAGAAGATGTGGTAGTTACTGGAATGACACCCACTACAGACAATGAAGTGACAGAGATTTTAACCAAAACCTCCTTAAAGTGCATGTCCTCTGCATGCTGTTGTAATCAGCCCCACCTCCTACTACTGGCTGTTTGTCATTTACTAGGCAGGTTTAGCGTGCAGTAGTTTGCCATTGCTACCTGAACGGGAGGTCAACATCTAAGTCCAACTGATCGGCGTTTAGATGGAAGACACTATGTCGCCGTTAGAAGAGAAACTGTAAGCGTGTTAAATCTCTCAGCCGACATCATGTACACACAATGTACTTATACCGTCCACAATTCCAAATGAGTAGGTCAGTGGACCATCGGAATTTATACGTTAACACTATAATTTTTGAAATCTGGCATTTTGAATGTTGATCACCAATGACACAGTGTCATAGGGAGGTTCAAGTTGTGTGTAGTTCAGTGTATAGCCATCAGAAGAGAGGATGTGCTTAGTACTACTCAAGGTCACAGTTGGTTCTGGGTATCCAAAGACGGGGACATTAATGGACACTGCACCATTTACTTGTCCTGTATAAATCCGACTCAGACTGTCAGGGTCTGTAAACCGATAAGTACGAAGACGACAAACGAATGCAGAAGGGTGTCATGGGAGGGAGCTCTACAGAAGTCCCTCTCGTGGAATGACATATGGCGTTTGCCGCCGTTGAGAATAAACTTTCTTGTCAGATCACTGTACGATCTCCTGCCATCAGCTGTTAACCTGGTCAGATGGGGTTTATCCGAAGATCCAACACGTCCCCTGTGTAGCAACATGCAGACCAAGAGAACGCAGAGCGTACAACACGTACTGTCCGCATGCAGGTTGGCCCTTGGGCAAGGCCCATTCACGTGTCCTCACAACAAGATTCTAACCGAACTGGCTGCCATTGTGGAATATATCATAGACATCACGAGAAAACAAGTGATCCTGTTTACAAAACCGGGTGGGGAATCTTCGTAAACAGCTTGGATCAAAGCAAACCACACAATTCTTCTGCACCGACGCCGGTCCTCCATTCTCACGGGTTCGGCATGGAGACCTGGCACCATGAACAAGTAGATTCGGCAGACCTGGCAAATACCCATTCATAATCCTTTCGATTTTCTTTTGCGACCAGAACTGGTAGTGTGATCACCTTCGACTCAACAGTTAGTACGAACCGAGCTGACTTGTTCCGTTCGAGTCATGAGTTGGATGGATACATCACATCTATAAATGGTAACATTCCGTGACATGGTCGCAAGCCCAAGGCGGAAGGAAGGAAGGAATGAACGAACGAACGACTTTATTTAAGAAAAGTTACACATTGGGACACGCTGTGCCCGTCTTACATTCGGCCCCTCCAATCACTCATCTTTCGTTCATCAGTGCATAGTGCATTCACATAGGAAAAAAAACATTGTCAAATGAATGTTGTAAGCATAAATGTTCATTGTGCCTATTTTTTGAGTCGCTGATCTATCTCGTAGTCCAATAACATTGGAAGGTCGATATGCGTTTGGGTAGAATGTATTGTCTTGCTTATTTGGCGGTATTTTGCTTATGATGCAAGATGCAAACTACAGCCAAATATAATTGCCTATATCAATGTCAATATAAGGGCCAGTCTATTTACATGGGCAGAAACCAACGGCAGTTAGAAAATATAACTACAATATACATCCATAAATGAACAAGGAAACAAACACTGGGAACATTCTGACAACCTGGCTAAACCTACGCATGTGGCGGACACCTTTAGTGTGCTGTTTATTAGACATATTCAACAAGTTATAGCAGTTTGCAGAGGAGTCTGCAATACACGTGGATAGATCGCAGTTATGTAAACAATCTCTGCAAAACTACAGTGGTGACAGTGAAACATGGGACAGTGTGGTGTGTGTATTTCAGCTAAAGGGATTCATGACGCAGCTGTATTAGATGTTGATTTAATTATGTAGTATGCACCTATTGAGGTACAGTGAAATATGCCAGGCAATATATTGTGCAATATTTAGTTTTTGTCTTGCTTAACAAAGAAATGAGTAATTCAAATATCTTAAGTTAGCAAAATTTCATATCTGATGCCAGGCATTCCAGTAATTATTGTGTTTATTAATCAATTTAAAATACATTTTAAAAAGTACAACATTACTTGCCTTGAGCAAATAAACTAAACGTCAAGTTAGAATGAAGCTTCACATATCCAGGCGTTCTGTATTCTGAATACAGCATGTAGTCTCCTATATCCTCTTGTGTAAATGGAGATATCATGACAGTGATTTCCCCTAGTCCATCTTCTTCTTTCGTGAAGTTAAAATAAGCCTGGTACTTGTCTTCCCCCAGCCTGTAACTCGTCGTGTTGCCTGAGATTGAAGTAACTTGTTGCATTACAACATACATCATTGTACCCTTGGCACACTACAAGAAAGTAAATTGTTGCAGTACGGCATACGTGATTGTAACTTTTCACACACTTCAAGAAATTAAACTGATGCATTACAACATACAGCATTGCAACATTTCACACACTTCAAGAAAGTAAATTTATGCATTTCTACACACATCATTGTTTCCAAATGTCTTTCTCACACTTCAAGAAAGTAAACTAAGTTATTACAACATGCGTCAATGTAACCTTTCATACACTTCAAGAATGTAAATTGATGCATTACAACATACAACAATGTAACCTTTCACACACTTCAAGAAAATAAATTGATGCATTACAACATACATCATTGCAACCTTTTACACACTTCAAGAAAGCAAACTGAGTCATTACAACATGCATTAATGTAACCTTTCACACACTTCAAGAACGTAAATTGATTCATTTATACACACATCATTGTTTCTAAATGTCTTTCTCACACTTCAAGAAAGTAAATTGATGCATTAAACATACAACAATGTAACCTTTCACACACTTCAAGAAAGTACATTGATGCATTACAACATACAACAATGTAACCTTTCACACACTTCAAGAAAGTAAACTGATGTATTGCAACATATATCATTGTAACGTTTCACACACTTCAAGAAAGTAAACTGATGTATTGCAACATATATCATTGTAACGTTTCACACACTTCAAGAAAGTAAACTGATACAATACCACATACATCATTGCAACATTTAACACACGTATACTGTATATATTTTATAATATATTTGCAGATCTTACATTTTCCATGACACACTATGCAAGAAAATCTGGGCGTGTGGCAGATGAAAAGATCTTCAATATTGTTCGCCGCAAGTAAGCAACAGATACTTAGATTTGTAGAGATTTTTCTATCATAACCATCATCATCATCATCATCATCATCATCATAATCATCATCATCATCATCATCATCATCATCATCATCATCCAGTGCCCTGTCGAATAACATGTGCGATCATGCCTCTCCTCAAATTGCGATCTCTAACGGCACGAATTAATTTGTGTGTTGGCTCCCATCCATGCCATGAAACATAACTGTCAAGAATCGTCTCATGCTGTCTTCCTCCATCTCTCATTCCGAAAATCTGTCCAGTTGTCACAACACGTTCCAGCTTTTGTCTTCTCATAACGTGGCTAAAACGACGACTGATTCTTTCAGGTGTTCGTGATAAAGTGTTTTTGCGACATAGCTTCCCTCAAAATGTCCAGATTGCGCATCTTTGCTGTCCAATTACTTTTCAGCATTCTTCTATAAAAATACATCTCCAAGGCGTCCAGTGATCTTTACGCCTGTTTAATAATTGTCCAGGAATCGCAGCCGTATGATACAATATGTTCTATGTAACATGCAAGAACTGTCTTTCTAGCGTTCAAGGACAATGACGTATTGCACAAAACATTCTCCATTTGTTTGAATACAGTATTTGCTTGTCCTATCCTGTTCTTTTTCTCAGTTATGTATTTTCCATCAGATGTTATCCATGTGCCTAGATATCCGAATTTCTCCACAAAATAAAGTAATTTACTTTAATTGCACATTTAGGCACAATTTGTTTCTTTGATATCAGCATAATTTCTGTCTTTCTATTATTCAAACAAATGTCCATTTTTTTTCACTTTCTACATCCACTGTATCTATCAGTTCCCGCAGTTCCTCCTGACTTGTTGCTGTCAAAACTGTGTCATCAGCATTGCCTAAGTTATTTATATTGATTGATTGATTGATTTAGGAACCGACATCACAGCATACTATTTATATTATGTCCATCAACCAGGATCCCTGGCATATTTTTTGTTGATCTCATTATATGTTCACTGTACAATGAGAACAAATCATAAACATTACACAACCTTGTCTGATGCCCTTCTATATACACTGAAATGTTCCTACCAGGTTGTTGATTCGTATGGCTGCAGTTTTCTGCCATTATGTGTTCTTTATTATTCGCAGATCTTTACCATCAGTGTGCAGTTGCTTTAGTAATGTTATTATATCATTATGTTTCACGTTGTTGAATGCTTTTGTGTAGTCTATGAAGCATAAATACAGTTATGTTTTTATTTCTATAGCTCTTTTTAATAGTGTCCTGAGAATACGCGAGCCGGCTGCCTGGCCGAGGGGTTAGCATCTTTCTCCGTTAATCCCGAATACTCTCGTAGTCAACGTGAGCGGACGAGAATTAGAAGTGGTTCGAGTCACGCTAGTGACTTATGAGAGTATGCAGCCGGTCGCTCAGAAAGCAATGGCAAACTACTGAGCGTAATCTTGCCAAGAAATCTACATACAGCTGAAAGATGCTGATGTTGACAGCGATGTCCTGTAAAGCATATGCAAAACATAACATGAGAATACGCGAGTAATACCGCAATTGTTTAAACAAAATGGCAAGATCGTCTTTTTAAAACCACTGTGATGACAGTCAAACCTATGACAGTGTACATTGTGTATTTTAGAGACTTCATTTTATAGTATACACATAATGAAATTTGTTTTGTTTTTTTTGTTTTTATATACGTGGGACATTATTGTAATCCATTAGCTTCGTTTGGCGGGATTGTGTTACATTCTGTCACACGATAATACAATCTGTTATCTGTTACATTCTGTCACCCTCTAGAATCTGTTACTTTCTGTCACCCTCTATTATTTGTTACATTCTCTCATCTTCTATTATTTGTTACATTCTTTTAACCCCCTGTTACGTGTTACATTCTGTCATCTCCAGCAAGGAAGACCACCCTTACCTTTGTAAAGTCTGAATGAGGTTGGAGCTGGGTAGGCTTTGACACATATCTTGATACTGGCAGACGTGGCCCCAACGGTCGCTGGGAACCTGGGGCTTGACGTCCCGCTGCAGTGTTCTGGTGCACCTGGGGGATTCAACATTGGAAACAGCGGGCCCATTAGTTTCTGCAGCATGTTCTAAAATGGATGTAACTAATGCTGATAAATAACTAGTCATAGATACATGGATCAGGCGGTGCTAATATTGCACTTGTAAGTCAGGTCTTAGATATGACTGAACTACGACAGTACTACCTTCTTTCTGTTAACGCCAAATGTTGTGCGGCGCTCACCAATCCCGACACCCCACATTGTGCTAACAGCGGAAGAGCGCAATTAGGAGGGTGGAAGCCTTATCCTAGAGCAAGGAAATGCAACTTATAGAAGAATTGTCATGGCAGAGCAGACCAGACCCTAAACCTTAGTTGACAGCTGGTCTTGGATCGAAGCTCAGACAGGCGGACAGTTGGTGCATGGCTTTGATGATCCGGCAGCTTATTCAACTTGTCTTATTATAGCTCTGTTATAGGTGTAATCTTTCCTCTGGAGTAAACTAGACAAGCCGAAAGAGGGATTATGCTGCATGGGCAACACATGCTCTCTACAATTCAGCCTACAATTGTGCTTTGGAGAGGTTATTATGCCTTTTGTTTTGAGGCACAAAAACTATCGTCAGCCAAGACGGCAAGATGCCACTACAGATTAATTCAGCTATGAGAAAGGAACATATTATAAGGTAGAATAGATTTAATTGAGAAGTCGAATAGAGGTCCTGGAGATGTGGATATGTCGTGTTTCATAAAAACAAAAACAATCAAATACAAATGTTGTAGAAAAACTGGGAATGAAGAAAGAGTTGATGAAAGAAATAAAGAGGAAGCAAGTGAAATATTGTGACCACGTTAAAAGACATAACCCTCTTATAAAAGCCATACTGGAGGGTAAGGTTGAAGGCAAGCGAGCAAGAGGTAAACAACGATACAAGTGGGAAGATAACACGAAGAGATGGCCGAACAGCAATCTGACAGAATGTAGTCATTGCGAGAGACAGTGTTAGACATCCATTGCGGCCAACCTTCATTGTGGAGACGGCACGTGATTGATTGATGAGATGTAATATTGATAAGATAGTAATAAAGCAATGACAAATTAATGAACGTAAGCTTGCCAAGAAATCACGAACAGCCAAAATAATGCTGGGTTTGACTGCTACGTACTGTAAAGGATATCCAACTAACTTAAGATAGTAAAGTATGTAAGTACAGCACACTCTACACCAGTGTTTCCCAATCTTTTTTGTGCTATGCCTCACGTAAGCCTTTCTAAAATTATTATGCACCCCCCCCCCCCCCCCCCCCCCCCCCATCTCAAATTACATATACATTATTTTTAATATTCAAAACATTGAAATGTTCACTAAAGAAACTTGAATGATAGGTTTTGGGAAGAAATCAATAGGAAATTATTGAGCAAACACACTAAGTAAATTGTCAAAACATATAATGGAGAACTGAAATTCAAGTACAAAATAATTTTAATGACAGATTTTTCTATATTATTTTAATTATTAGTAATTATTTATTATTGAAATTTAGTGAGATTCTTGCGCTTGATGCTTGCTGCAAAGAGATTTTATGTCAGGTCCCAATTTAGTTAACTTCAGTATCAAGTCTGCCCGTTTTGTTATATCCAGCCGATTTCTTAAATTTTCAGTCTTAACAATCGAATCGCCCCCCTGTGGGGCGTGGGCCCCACGTTGGGAAACACTGCTTTACACGCTTTAATGCGAACTGAGCAGACGGTGACAACCCCATTTGTTTTATTGACCAATCAGCGCTGGGCGGGTGACATGGTCAGTAACACACCGGCTGCTTGTACTTCCCAAAGCATAACTTGGAACCAATCTAAGACCGGGTCAACCTGAGAGATCAGATTAATTTTACAAATCCGAGTCTCTCCTGGTGCAGATGGAACCCACGAACATCAAACTAACAGACGAGTGTCTAGCCACTACACCACCGGGCCCCATCGACAAGATAGGACAGACATGCGAGTGTCTAGCCACTACACCACCGGGCCCCATCGACAAAATAGGACAGACATGCAAGTGTCTAGCCACTACACCACCGGGCCCCATCGACAAGATAGGACAGACATGCGAGTGTCTAGCCACTAAACCACCGGGCCCCATCGACAAGATAGGACAGACATGCGAGTGTCTAGCCACTACACCCCCGGGCCCCATCGACAAGATAGGACAGACATGCAAGTGTCTAGCCACTACACCACCGGGCCTCATCGACAAGATAGGACAGACATGCAAGTGTCTAGCCACTACACCCCCGGGCCCCATCGACAAGATAGGACAGACATGCAAGTGTCTAGCCACTACACCCCCGGGACCCATCGACAAGATAGGACAGACATGCGAGTTTCTGGCCACTACACCACCGGGCCCCATCGACAAGATAGGACAGACATGCGAGTGTCTGGCCACTACACCACCGGGCCCCATCGACAAGATAGGACAGACATGCGAGTGTCTGGCCACTACACCACCGGGCCCCATCGACAAGATAGGACAGACATGCGAGTGTATGGCCACTACACCACCGGGCCCCATCGACAAGATAGGACAGACATGCGAGTGTCTGGCCACTACACCACCGGGCCCCATCGACAAGATAGGACAGACATGCGAGTGTCTGGCCACTACACCACCGGGCCCCATCGACAAGATAGGACAGACATGCGAGTGTCTGGCCACTACACCACCGGGCCCCATCGACAAGATAGGACAGACATGCGAGTGTCTGGCCACTACACCACCGGGCCCCATCGACAAGATAGGACAGGTAGGTGAGTGTCTGGCCATAACACTACCGGGTCCCATCGACAAGATAGGGCTGAGAGCATTGTTGTTATGTGTGATTTCTTGGAAAGTTTACTTTTAATAGTGTCCCATTACTTTCTGAACAACCGTGACTCATACCATTGTGTTAAATCAAACACAAAGCTGTCTGTTTCCAAATCGCCCGCAGCTGTGTTTCGAATGCGGTCTGTGGTAGAACGAATTGCGTTCACAACCCTTTCGCCACCGAACCGGCTTTTATTGATGACAAAAACTTGCTAAAGAGTCACATATATACAAATAAAAGGGCATACATGTAAATATCTGTGCAACAATCTTGAATCAGCCACAACGACTGATATAAAATAAGAAGAGGTAAAGCGGCTTTCGGAACACAATTTTGAAAATCATAAGGCGTTGCGACACCTAGCATTCATCAGCAATCAAAAACACAAAACGTAACATATAAACACGAAGAAGACACTATATTGGTTACATTAAGGCAGAATAACAAATGAGAAGAATGGAAAGATGGGGATACAATGAAGACGTTGAAAAGCCTATTTTCAAAATGTGCTGCTTATCTCAGAAACGCAAACTGTCAAAACCAGAAGGGAGATAGATGCCTTATAGAGATAACAACAAGGGAAGGAAGATGCCATATAGAGAATAGAACCACTGAAGGAAGATGCCTTATAAAGATTAGAATAAGTGAAGGGAGATGTCTTATAGAGATTAGAACAATTAAAGGAAGATTCCTTATTTAGATTAGAACAACTGAATGGAGATGTCTTATAGAGATTGGAACAACTGAAGGGATATGTCTTATATAGATTAGAACAATTGAATATAATATTATAATAATAATTAGTCTGTCGGGGATGGTCCTAATCTGATCATCTTAGAAGAGTCCCCTTTGATGCCAAAACTGCACTGTGTACCTCAGTATAAAGTTGATACTTATAGCTGAAATTATACTTAATAGGAAAATAATAATATTATGATCAACTGACTTTATCACATGCAAGAAATCATGATGAAAATTCAACCATAACTTTGCATGCAGCAATCCAATTGTATCTTCTTATAGTCCATGCCGTGTGGCGGTGATGATCATGTCTGTCCACAACCTACTGTCCCATGTACTGCCAATCATGTCTGATACTGATGTTTCTCAATTCCAAGATGTCAAAAGCTCTTTGTCTCCTCACCTTCAACTGTCTTATTGTGACGACAAACTCCAGCTTACTTCTTCTCAGACCATGCTTAAAGAATGTGGACTGTCTTCTGTTGATTCGAGTAGCCAGTTCTCGTTGAGAGTTAATCTATTTCAAGATATCTTCATTGCTCTTTCTATCAGTCCACGGTGTTGACATCATTCTTCTATAAGACCACATCTCTGCAACTTCCAGGTGATTTTTCACTTGTCCGCTATTTGTCCATGAATCGCTTCCTTACATTAGCAATGGGTGGATAAAGATCTTAAGAAGACACAATGTATAGCTTATTGTAAGCAATATTGATCCGAATTTAACTGTTAAGTGTCATGAGGTGATTAATCGTCTTGAGCGAATTCCAGTATCTTACGTGGGCTTATATATCACCGACATGGTGTCATTAGTTATAATGCAGCATGCCTGCTACCATATTATTAACATTTAAGTCATAACTATGACACATCTCTATTTTCCATTTTCCGCCATCCATGTCTGTTTTGTCTAACCTACTTTTTGTTGTGCCCTGAATCTGTTATCTGCTGACACCCAATTGTTAGGAACATCAACAAACAGTATCCTCGCAGCTTGTGAAAGAGTGTGTAAGGGACAGTAACTCTCCGTGAAAGGCAGCTAATCCTTGTGGAATGGTCTTGGCGTTCTGTTCCAGCACAGGCGGCGTGTGGGTTACCAAGTCTGCTTCTGTACGACACTGTAACAACATGACTGGACTTGCCAGATACACTACACAGAGAAAAGTCAACCGGACAGCTCCCTCCAACATGGCTGTTTATGGAGGAGATAGGTCATGCATTTACTCAACAATGACTTCGAAAGGAGAGGCTGGTCCCACGTAGTGTTGCGCTGCAATCAAAGCTGGAAAGTGACAGAAAGCAGAGGCTGGTTCCGCGTGACTGCTCAGTAAGGAAGTGGAAGATCTGGGTTAATTAGTAAAGAAATGGATTGTGTGCCTTGATCAGTAAATAAATGGATTGTGTGCCTTGATCAGTAAATAAATGGATTGTGTGCCTTCATCGGTAAACAAAAATGGAACGTGTGCCATTTACAATGCATATTCTCATCACATCACGGTAAAACATAATTGTTTCTATATGTGAGCAAGAATCAGACACACATCACTGAGCAAGCATGCATCTTCGTAGAACGTACAACAACCAGTGGTAGAGCTACACTGTCAAATACCGAAACTGCACACAAGAAGTATTAAGAGGAATTTCGAAAGAGACGTTAGCAAGCAACGCGTGTGATACTTAATAATAGAACATCTCCGATTGCATAAGTAGAGATCTGTGTCCAGATATAGCATACAGTGTGCGGGAAGACATGGAACAGTACAGTCAGGCTCACGGCATGGAATAGAATAATACGCTTCTTACTACTGAACAAAGACAATCAGCAATTACCAGAAATTTCCTCTTGGGGATACCATGAAGTGGTTACTTAAGAACTTGGTGACAACTTTCAAGATTGAGGGGAAAGAATAAGAAGAAGGCTGAGAAGTAAAATCTGTATATTTTGGCCACGCGGCATGGTCGAGACAAACGCACATAGCTGATCAATGGCTCTGGTGTTGGTGTGAGATTGCGAAATATGACCGTCCACGCTTATCGACATGGCATATGAGGATAATGATATATACACAGTTAAAATATGAAAGATGCAAATCAAGACAGGGTTTAGGCAAAACAAGGCTATGAGGAATCGCATCGTTTATACGAAATCATTTAAGAGAAATACAGGCAGAACTGTGTTAGCTCTTTGTAGAAATCATGTTCGAATGGGGCAAACTTCAGCAGTTACAGAACATCACGGAAGATATGGATTTCCCAGATGTGTGCTTCCAGTTGTCGTAACAGTGCATCAAGAATAGCAAGCGGCATTCAGAGTAGCTGATGAAATAGAATACTTTATGGCGCAAAGGGAAGTTCAAACATGGCTGCATACATTGTCTCAATAATTAACCCCAAAATCGTCATCGTGTAGCGGGCCCCGTGCTCTCGTAACGTGGTATGGTACAGTTTCCCAATCTCTGGCCATGTCTCCCGTCTTCCCGCCCTCATGCCCGAGCTGTCTACCATGTCTTGTGTTCATGTCGGGGTGTTCCATCCCTGCCTCTTATACCGGGAGCCACACCTACCATCACCCTTCTCTCCCAGCCACAGTGACGTGTAATATGACCACAGTATGTCAGTCTCCCAGACATGATATTGTTTTTAAGCCAGCTTTCTTCCATGTTCAAATCTTGCAGAATGAAAGCATGTTTCTTCTTTCAATGCGCACAGATCAAAAGAAACCAGGCGCAGACTGACTATATCAGTGAAGGGGTTAAACTGTATTGAGAGCCTATGACACAACACCAGCACACAAGTTGAAGTGCAATGTTTGAGAACACGAATCTTTCCTGTGGGAAAAAATATGGACGTGAGTCACGGATCATTTCACAGTCTGTACAGACGAAAATTGTGGTTTTGAACTCAAATGTTACAAGAGAGTTCTCAGAATATCGTGGACCGAAATGGATGGTATTACTGAAATTCTACAAGATCCGAACACCGAAGAAAACTGGCTTGCAGACAGCTACGAGACCACGTCTCGCAAACTGACATTCTTTGGCCATATTAAACATCACAGTGGCTGGGAGAGAACAGGGATGGGAGGCATGGTTTCTGGACAAATGGGTGGGAGGTTCGACCAGTACAAATATGTACACAAGACGTTCGATACGCCTGGGACATAACACTGTATGTGGTGGGTGAAATGACCAGAGATCGAGAAACCGTTCAGGGGAAAGGGATGAGAGCGACGGTCTGCAAAGGCACTGCTGCATGGTGATGGTGATGATGGTGATGGTGATGATGATTATGATGATCAGGATGATGATAGTGATCAATATTACTCACCTACATTGACACTGGTCTCTTTTACTTCAAGAATTTGGAGGTTTGCCAGTGTAGTAGCCATGGCAACGGTGATGTTGTATCTCCCAGCATTCGTGACTTTAAACGAGACATTACATGTTGCTCTATAATACCCATCGGCATTGTCCTTAACATTAGAAACTGTCTGGTTGTACACAGTAACCTTCAGAAACAGACACAGGAATGAATGTTTTTATTCCTGTATTATTTCATTCACCAATTAATTCACTAAATCATTCAATCACATTTTTTATCGAGATGTGTGGAGGTAATTCCTCATCTTCTCTCCATGACCACAATGAAACAGAAGATGGCGTTGGAGTAAAAAAAGATGAGGAGGAAATCATATGTTGGCGGAGTGAAGTAGGAGGAGAAGCGGAAGAATAAAAAGAGATTATGATGATGGTGGTGAAGAAGAAGAAGAGGAAGAAGAACACGACGACGACAATGACGAAGAAGAAGAAGAAGAAGAAGAAGAAGAAGAAGAAGAAGAAGAAGAAGAAGAAGAAGAAGAAGAAGAAGAAGAAGAAGAAGAAGAAGAAGAAGATCAACAACAACAACAACAACAACAACAAAAACAATAACAACAACAAAAACAAGAACAAGAAGAACAAGAGGCAGATAAATGCAGGAACATAAAAAGGATAATTAGAAGCAGAAGATAATTCAAAGATCATGGTGAAGAAGAAGAGGAGGATTAGGATGAATGCAGGAACACAGGAAGGGGAATGTGAAGGAAAAAAAAAACTTCCAGCGTAATCTGACCTCTTCTTTTGGCAGGCAAGTATTACTGTAAAACATTACACTCCGACGGTAAATATTCAAGTGATAACAAGACCCAAGTGATATCCAGATCACAGTACTTACAAGTGATAACTAAGTCACAGTACTTACAAGAAATAACTAGATGACAGTACTTACTTTTGAGAACTAGATCACATTACCTAAAAGTGATAACTAGTGCACAGTACTTATAAATGATAACTAGATCACAGTACTTACAAGTGATAACTATATCACGGTACTTACAAGTTAAGACTAGCTCACAGTGCTTACAAGTGAAAACTTTGTCAGTACTTACAAGTAATAATCAATCACATTACTTAAAGGGTAATGCTATATTACTGTACTCACAGTATCTCATCTTATCTCATCATGTTCCTCTTGTACCTTGCGGTGTCGAGGTGAAGTATAAACTTCGTGAGAGTGCCCGGTTATGGGCTTCGTATATCGACATTCCCATGGATTCTGTTATTCCCTCAGTCCAACGTTTACGTGGTCGGCCTCTTCCTCTGTTTCCATCTGGTCTGTACATCATTGCTTGTTGTGGCATGCTGTTGACTGGTAGCCTACTTGCATGGCCAAACCATTTGACTTGCTGCTTTCTAATAAAATCTAGAGCAGCTTTAACCCCTACTTTAGTCCTGATTTCTTCATTTCTGATCTTATCTCTTCTTGATACATTGAGTATTCTTCTCAGAAACCTCATTTCTGTTGTTGTGATTTTTCTTTTCTCTTTTTCTGTCATTGTCCAGGTTTGGCATTGGTAGCACAGAGTTGGTAGGAAGATTGTGTTGTAAAGTGCTTTCTTAGTAGTTATTGATACATGTTTGTTCTTTAGTATTGGTGCCATTTGTATGTTAGTTGCATATACTTTACATTACGTCGCTGACAACTCCAGCATTTTTAGCTGCTTGTGATCTCTTGGCAAGTTTACATTCAGTATATCACAGTACTTTACAAGCAGTAAAATTACCAACTATATTGTAATAATGACATACATTTGAGACAATGTTGTTCCATGTACATCTATAAAAATGACGTAAACTTGACACAAACACTGTTGTTACAAGTGGCTTTTATTCTTAATCTATTACGGGGAGGTGCAGACGTATAGTCGGTTCTGTGAAATGTGGAATAAAAATGTATGCAGAGATTATATATGTTTACAAAGATAATGCATACAGATAAAACTACTATGGAGAAAGAAATATATGTTAATGAAGAAAGATTGGAGGCGAAGGACAATTTTGAATATCTTGGGTCATTGATTACCAACAATGGTGACACAATGAAGGAAATTAAACGACGACTATCAATTGCTCTTCAAACACTCAGCCAACTGAATGAAATTATGGACAGATAGAACTACAAAAAATAGAATTTTATGAGCATGTATCTTTCCTATTGCAACATACGCTTGTGAGACCAGGACACTTACTAAACAAGCTGAACTGTGCATAAATGCCTGTGAATACAAATGTTATAGACGAGTTCTAAGAATATCTTGTGTAAAGTAAAGAACAAATGCATCCATACTTCAAGAACTAAATATTGAGGAAGGTTGGCTATATCTATATCTATAAAACAAAGTGTATGTATATATATATATGTATGTATGTAAATATGTATGTCCTTTATTTGTTCGCGAACGGCCCATCCGATTGAGATGAAATTTTCTACACGCCTTCCTTTCATTCCAGAGCTGTCAACTGTCATAGGTTTTTTTTCTTCTTCCTCCTCCTCCCTCCTCCCCCTCCCAAAATACGTACGTAAATATATGATGATGATGATGAAAGAATCCCCGAACCAAAACGCTACGGGAAGGGAAGAAAATGACGTGACTACACAGAATCGTCACACGGCAATCATCATCATCAAGTGCCGTGCCGGCTGGCGTAGGCGTTCATGGCTCTCCGTAGATCTCAGTCTTTGGTTTTTTAGATCAATTCTGCTGCTGATATTCCTCCATGCCACGGCAATATCAATAACAATTCATCTTTTTATGTGTAAGGAAGTTATCTACAGTCGTGTAGAAGGGAAGAACTAGACGAGTATGAATTCGGAATGGCGAACTCTCTCCTCCACTCTTCTCCTCCCTCTACCTCCTCCCTCCACCCTCCTCCTCTTCCTCCTCCCTCTCATCCCTCTCCCTCCTCCTCCTTCTCCCTCTTCCTTCTCCCTCTTCCTCTCCCCTCCTCCTCCATCCTCCTCCCTCCTACTCCCTCCGCCTCCTCCCCCCTCCTCCCTCATCTTCCCTCCTCCTCATCCCTCCTCCTCATCCTGCCTCACTCCTCCTCCTCCTGCCTCCTTCTCCCTCATCATCCTCCCTCCTCCTTCTCCCTCTTCCCTCTTCCTCCTCCTACCTCCTCCCTCTACCTCCTCCTCCTCCCTCCACCCTCCTCCTCCCTTCTCCTCCTCTTCCTCCTCCCTTTCCTTCCTCCTCCTCCTCCCTCTACCTCCTCCTCCCCCTACCTCTTTCCTCCTCCCTCCTCCTCTTCCACCTCCCTTTCCTTCCTCCCCTCCTCATTCTCCTCTTTCCTCTCCCTCCTTCCTCCTCCTCCTTCCTTCTTCTCCCTCTGCCTCCTCCCTCCTCCTCTCCCCTCCTCCTCCCTCCTCCTCCTTCTCCTCCTCCCTCCTTCTCCCTTCTTCTCCTCCTCTCCCCTCCTCCTCCTCCTACCCTCTTCCTCTTCCCCTCCTCCCTCTCCCTCTCCCTCTTCCTCCTCCTCCCTCTTCCTCCTCCTTCCTCTTCCTCCTCCTCCCTCTTCCTCCCTCTCCTCTCCCTCCATCCTCCTCCTCCTCTTCCTCCTCCTTCTTCCTCCTCCTTCCTTCTCCTCCCTCCTCCACCCTCTTCCTCCTCCTCCCTCCTCCTCCTCTCTCCTCCTCCCTCCTCCCTTTTCCTCCCTCCTCCTCTCCACTCTTCCTCCTACCCTCTTCCTCTTCCCCTCCCCCTCCTCCCTATCCCTCCTCCTCCCTTCACATTCCTCCTCCTCCCTCTTCCTCCTCCTCCCTCCTCCTCCTCATCCCTCCTTCTCCCTCCTCCTCCTCCTCCTCCTCCCCTCCTCCTTCCTCCTCCTCCCTCTCCTCCTCCTCACTCCTCCTCCTCCCTCTACCTCCTCCCTCCTCCTCCCTTCACATTCCTCTCCTCCCTCCTCCCTCCTCCTCTTCCCTCCTCCTCCTCCCCCTCCTTCTCCTCCTTCTCCCTCCTCCCTCTTCCTTCTCCCTCCGCCTCCTCCCTCCTCCTACTCTCTCCTCCTCCTCCCTCCTCCTCCCTCTCCCTCCTCCTCCCTCTCCTCCTCCTGCTCCCTTCTCCTCCTGCGTTCTCCTCCTCCCTCCTTCTCCCTCCTCCTCCCTCTTCCTCCTCCCTCCTCCTCGCCTCCTCCTCCACCCTACTCCTCCCTCCTCCTAATCCCTCCTCCTCCCTCCTATTCCTCCCTACTCCTCCTGTCTCCTCCCTCCTCCTCCCTCCTCTTCCCTCCTCCACCTCCCTCTTCCTCCTCCCTCCTACATTTACCCAAGACAGACAGACATTCAGACAGATAGTCGGGAACGGGATCTTATATGACTACTTATATAATTTAAATGAGATGCTCTCCACCATGGGCTGGGCCGGGTCAGACAGACAGACAGATAAATAGATAGATAGATAGACAGACAGACAGACAGACAGACAGACAGACAGACAGACAGACAGTCGGGAACGGGAACTTATATGACTACTTATATGAATTAAATGAGATGCTCCCCACCAGGTGTTGGGCGATGCCAGGCCGGGTCAGACAGACAGACAGATAGATAGTCGGAACGGGAACTTATATGACTACTTATATGAATTAAATGAGATGCTCCCCATCAGGGTCTGGGCGAAGACGGGCCGGGTCAGACAGACAGACAGACAGACAGACAGACAGACAGACAGACAGACAGACAGACAGACAGTCGGTAACGGGAACGGGAACTTATATGACTACTTATATGAATTAAATGAGATGCTCCCCAAAAAGGACTGGGCGAAGCCGGGCCGGGCCAGCTAGTACTATGATAAAACAAAGAAATTAAAGTATTTTTGTCTCTTGAAACGTCATGATTGTTTGAAGTGAACAATAATGGAGGGGTATATGCCTGGGAGGAGAGGAGGAGTAAAGCCAACGAGAAGATGGGTGCAGGATGTGGCGGGTTATCTCAAGATGGGTTTATCGGAGGTGGGACATCTTGCTTATGATCAAGAAGTTTTCCGGAAGTTTGTTATGGGAGCGATGTTCTACAAAGGACATGCTACTGAATGAATGAATGAATGAATGAATGAATATATGTTGAAGCAAAAGATACATATATATACAGAAACAAAGAAACACGCAAGCAAACACATACATCCACAGACATACAAAATAATTTCCTCGGCTCACAGGGAATAGCCGTCCTCCCTGGCCGAGGAGTTAGCAGCTTTCTCCGTAATCCCGAATACTCTCGTGGTTGACGTGGGCGCACGAGAACTGGTAGTGGATCGAGTGACGCCAGTGACTTATGAGAGTATGGAGCCTATCGCTCAGAAAGCAATGGCAAACTACTGAGCGTAGTCTTGCCAAGAAATCAACAATCAGCTGAAAGATGCTGATGTTGACAGCGATGTCCTGACAGCGCAGGGAATAGGGTAGAAATCTGGAAAGAGAAATCATACAACACCTGCTGTGATCCATGATTGACCTTCCAGGCGCAGCCTACTCGAGGGTAAACTTGTGCGGCTGTGCACGTTATCCTGACCGTCGTCTGGACAAACGTGTGGTTACACTGAATGTCTGTTGGTGTCTCTGAAAACAAAGTCGTATAACAAAAGCCTGACTGTGTGCACCAGATTTATGATATGGTCTGTGATGAAGACGATGTTATATAAGAACAGCCTGACTGTGATTACGGGATTTCTAGCCTGGTCTGTGATCGTAAAGTGAGCACTTTTTAAAAAAAAAACGAAGTTTACAATATTTTGGTCCAACAGAAGAAATCATTTAATTTACACTAAAAATGTCAGAATTCCACCATACGTAATGACTTGAAAAACTCACTGGCCTCTTACAACCAACCGCCGAATTGATGACATTGCGCGTATTTCCACAATCATCATTATCACCATGAAATGCCCTGCGACTGACGTGGTCGATCATGCTTCTCCACAGCTTGTGATCTCCAAAGGCATGTTTCAATTCTTGTGCTGATTCTCTTCCCTGCCATGGCACCAATTTTGCCAATCATTTTTGTTTCGCTGTCTTCCCTCTCTCGTTTTCACAAATCTTTCCTGATGTCACAACATGATCTAGTTTGTGTCTTCTCATGATGTCGCTCAGAAATTAAGGCTTCTTCTTCTTCTTCTTCTTCTTCTTCTTCTTCTTCTTCTTCTTCTTCTTCTTCTTCTTCTTCTTCTTCTTCTTCTTCTTCTTCTTCTTCTTCTTCTTCTTCTTCCTCTTCTTCTTCTTCTTCTTCTTCTTCTTCTTCTTCTTCTTCTTCTTCTTCTTCTTCTTCTTCTTCTGCTTCTTCTTCTTCTTCTTCTTCTTCTTCTTCTTCTTCTTCTTCTTCTTCTTCTTCTTCTTCTTCTTCTTCTTCTTCTTCTTCTTCTTCTTCTTCTTCTTCTTCTTCTTCTTCTTCTTCTTCTTCTTCTCCTTCTTCTTCTATCGTTCGCTTGAAATATGTCTATAACTGCAATGTTGAATCTTGTATAATCTAACAGTCTTTTTAAGTTCACTCAGATGTCCATAGAATTTATCTTCCACTGTTGTCTTTCTAGGCCAGAAGGTTTGCCTAGATATGTTGTAGTTTGGGAACTCTTGGAGTATGTGCTCTGCTGTCTGCTACGCCAAACCACATGTGCACATGGCTGCGTCACAAATCTTGAATTTTGTATACATGTGGTTGCGTAATCTATTGTGTCCTGTTCTGAGGTGCAGAATAATGACTTCTTCTGGTCTGTCCATGAAGTGGTAGTCGTCTTGAGCAGGTTTTGGTAGCCTTCTGGCTGATTTGATCATTCTTTTCTTTTGTTGGTACGTAATGGGCACATCAGGCTGTTCTTCGTTTGCTCCTTCCTTAGCCGATAGATCAGCTCTGTCGTTTCCGGGTACTCCACAGTTGGATGGTATCCACTACATGGAGACCTTATGTTGACTGCTATGTTCAGAAAGTAGTGTCCTTAGAAATGGCAATTTCCCAGACAGGAGCGCCTCGAGTACTGATTTTGTATCTGTCAATATCACCACAGGTTGCGTACCTTGGCTGGTATTTAGTAATTTCTCTGTTGCTATCTTGATTGCCTCAATTTCAACATCATAGTTATGGCAGTACTTTCCTGTTGGAACTCTGACCGTGTCCGTAGTATTATTTGGGTATTCTATGTACACTCCCGCTCCTCCATTTCGAACAGCATTTTGAGTAGACTCGGATCCAAAGGTCCTGTGGGTATTCGTCATTAAGGCAATACTCCTCACACTTTGTCTGGATTTGTAGTGATAGTGTATGTTCATTTGTCCATGGAGTTCACTCTGGAATAGTTGTCAGGGGGATACCAACTGTGAGCAGATCGGTGGTTTCTCTGCAGAGTCGTTTGGCCTGGTGGATAAAACTGCTTCTTTTCAACCGCCCCATAGCTAGGTTTTCAAATCTGTTCTTCATAGGGTGGCCTGGCAAGCTGAGGAACTTTTCTGCTTGTATTAGTTTCTTTGTATCTCTGCGCTCTCTCAGTGCTTGTGTCCTCCCTATCTTCTCCATCTCCACTATAGGGGATGATCTCATCCCTCTTGTGGTGACCCTAAGTGCTTGCTTTTGCACCTTGTCCAGCGCTTGTTGTGTGGTTTTTTATGCTGAACACCACGCAGTTGACCCGCATTCCAGGTGTGGTCGTATGCTCTGTTGATAAACTTTGCTAAGTATTTTCCCACTGGCTCCCCATGTGGTTCCACTTAGCTTTCTAAGGATGATTAATTCCTTCTCGTTTTAGTTACTGTTTTTTTTGTAATGAATTTTCTCCATGTCAGCCTGTCATCACATGCTACTCCAAGGTATGTTGGGTCTTTATCTTCTTTTAGGGGTGTTCCATTTATCTGGATGATCCCTGCCTTTTGTTTCCAAGAGAGGGTAAATATGGTGGTGCTGCACTTGTCAGTGTTTATGCCGGCACACCATCTATCCGTCCATGCAACAAATATATCTACAGCTCTTTGTAGCTCTATGGTGGCCGCTGATGCATGTTTATTTGTGCTCCACAAAACCAGGTCATCCGCGTACATTGCCGCTTTTATTCCAGACGGTAGATTAGCATCAAGATCATTGATGAGGATTAGAAAAAGTGTGCGGGACAAGACTTAACTCTGGGGAACACCGTGACGCAGTAGTACTTTCTTGCTCGAGTCCGTCTATCTGTACTCGGGCCTTTCCGTTGTGCAAGTATGCTTTCACCCATTTGTACATTCTTCCATTGACTTTACTGTTTCTCAGTTTCTTCATCAGACCTTCTTTCCAGACTTTGTCATAGGTTTTCTTCAGATCTATTCATACCGCAAGTACCAGCTTCTTCTCTTGGAATGCATCCTCAACTTCTTGAGAGACATACGTTGTCTGATCTTCCGTAGAGTAACTAGAGTATCACTGCCTAAAGCCAGCCTGTTGTGGCACAAGGATGTTTTCACCTTCAATGTACCACTGCAGTCTGTGATTATTTATCACGCGCTCCATTGTTTTAGGCAATGGAACCATCTTTCCCTGATTTTAGTAGGGGTATCATGTTTGCTTCTCTCCAGGCTTGTGGAACACTCCCTATGGTCCAGGTGCTATTGATGATCTGCAACAGCTTTGCTTTGCCCTCTGTTCCTAGGTTTCTGATCATTTTATTGGAGATACCATCAGCTCCTGGTGACTTTCTCGTTTAGGTTTTAATATGGCTAGCTCCAGTTCACTGATTGTGATAGGTGCCTCTATAACCTCATGCAGGATAGAATTATGTCCTTGTTTGTTGCTGTTTCTCTCGAATCTCTTGTTATTGCTCTGGAATAATTTCGATATTGTTATCTTGTGCAAATGAGTCAGCAAAAGTGCCAGCTGCTTGCTTTCCTGTTAAGATATTTCCGTCTTTATGTAGTGCAATTTTTGAAAATCTCCCTGTGCCCTCAACGTTAAGCTGTTTTATTTGCTTCCACAACTTCCTTGTGCCTCTTTCAAAGTTCAGTGACTCCGTTTTCCCATGCCAGCTTTTCCGTCTAGCCTGCAGCTGGGTCCTTTGAAATTTGGCCTTTGCGAGTTATAGTTGCCACTTAGCCTTCCTCAAAATGTCCGTATTGCTCATTTTGGCATTGCTCCATTTACATGGAATTGTCCGCATTCTTTTACAAAAACACTAGTGATCCTTTCGCTTGTTTAATACTTGAACAGGATTCGACGCTGTCTATTACTTCTGGTTACATATGGTTCTATATAACATGCAAGGACTTTTTTTTTAAACTTCCAATGACAATGACTTATGGCATGAACTGTTCTTCATTTGAACGTATTCCGTTTCTTAACTTTCTAATCTGTAGTTTATCTCCGTGATGCATCTTTCATCTGATATTATGCGTGTGTCTACATATCTTTTTTTTTCGTACTTTCCACAGCATAAACTCATTTACTTTAATCTTAAAACCATACACAGAAACACCTATATCGTTATCCTAAAGGAAGAAAGTTTAAAATCGTGCATCAGCACTGGGACCATTTGCACCTTGCCGTCTTGACTGAGGATAGTTTGTTACACTGTGCTTCAAAAAGGCATAACTACAACCCATGGCGGTAACGAATGTGTCAATCATGTCCCTCTTACACACATCTTTGTATCGTAGTAGAGGCAGACCCTGAGATCTCTTACCCATCTGTAATTCACCAAAGAAGATGTCCTTTGGTATTCTACCACCATCCATCCTCCTAACGTGTCCTATCCATCTATGTCTACGACGACTGAGCATGGAATATACCGTCACATAACCTGATCTTTCCAATAATTCAATATTTGTGATTTTTGCCTTGCCACGTAATACCAAGTATTCCTCGCAGACACCGCATATGAAAACTGATGAAACATTTCTCTTGGTGTGAGTAAGGTGATCAGGCTTCTCTGCCATAAAGGAGAGTATTAAGGACAAAGGATTGATAGAAAAGGAATTTTGTTTTGGCAGTAAGCTTCCTGTTCTCCCAGACTCTTTGTGTTAACCTGTTCATTGTTCTTGTCTTATCAATCCCGATGTTGATTTCCTGATTTAGGGATAATTTGATATTTACCACTGATCCTAGATATGTAAAATGGTCTACTATCTCCAGTTCGGCGTCGTCAATAAAGATTGGTGGTACCGCATGTGCACCTTGTGACATAAACTGTGTCTTCTTTTTGCTAATTGTTAAAACAAATTCAGAACAAGCATTGGAGAATGGAGATGGTAGACGTTGTAATTCTTCCTCAGAGTGGGTCGTAATTGCAGCATCATCCGCAAAAAGCACCTCTCTGATTAGTGCCCTCCTAATTTTGGTCTTGACCTTCGATCTCTGAGCGTAGTAGAGGCCTCCATCTGAGCGTGAGTGAATGTATATACAACCATCCTAATCACGAAAGGCATATTTTAATAGAAGTGAAAAGTATATTCCAAAGATTGTGGGAGCACGTACACAACCTTGCTTAACTCCACTCTGAATTTCAAACTCTTCTGAAGTTGCATCATAAAACTTGATTATAACCTTCATGCCTTTATGGAACGATCCCACAATGGGCAGAAGAGTTGGTGGGCAGCAAATCTTCTTTAGTTCTTTGAGCAGACCCTAACGACTGACTAAATCAAATGCCTTTGTGAGGTCGATGAAGGCAATAAACAATGGCATTTTTCTTGCATTTGTCGCAATGAAAAAATCATATCAATGGTGACGACTTCCGTCGAAAGCCACATTGTGATTCGGGGTAGACTTCATTATCCATGACTAGAAGTCTGCACAGAACAATACTGGCAAATACTTCCCCAAGAATACACATAAGTGAGATACCCATATAGTTGTTACAGTCGCTCCGATCGCCCTTGTTCTTGTACAGTGTTATGATGCTTGAATCTTTGAAATCCTGTGGGACTTGTCCTTCTCGCCAGCATAGCTCTATTAGCTGCTGGAACTGTAGAGTTAGTGTGTGTCTTGTCCGCTCCTGATTACCTCTATAGGAATCCCAGCCTTACCTCGAGCCTTGATAGATGCAAGTTCATTTATAGCACGCTTAACTTCTGTTATGGTAGGAAGTGTGTCCAGGTGGTCAAGAGATGGTAGAGGCTCTACGGCGTTGAGGGCATCATCCACTAGTTTGTTCTCGCTTGAGTAAAGCTCCAAATAGTGCTTTACCCATCTATCCATCTGTTGTTTCTTATCAGTGATGATTTCTCCAGCCAAGGTTTTCAGTAGTGCACTTCTTTGTATCACTGGACCGCAAGGCCTTCATTATCCGTTCATACATGCTTGTTATTTCCCTTATCATTTGCCTTTTGAATGTACCCGCCTAATTTGATTCAAAAGTCGATTGCACACTGCCTGGCAGCCTTTTGCACATCCTTCCTAGCTTACTTCAGATCACTGAGTGTGTTTAGCGTTGTTCTTTTCTTGTTTCTTAAGAGAGCTATCTTCATTTTATCAATCAAGGGCTGCAGTATCCGGTTTTATGCCGTAAACCATTCGTGCCTCTTATGATCCACAATGCCATAAACCCCTACAGCTATTTTATAATGAGTTTCCGTAAGATTACCCCACTTTTCACTTACTGTACAATATGCTGATGTATCAGTGAAAGCGTCTTCAAGTTGCTGTTGGAACTCAAGTCACTTATTAGGATCTTGGGTGTTAATAATAATAATCCCCGGGCTAGATTTGTGTTTGCCGGTCTCTCTGACCGAGGGGTTACACCATTTTCTCCGTAATCCCGTTTATCACGCAGAGACTCGTAGCGGGCGAGAACTGGAAGCGGTTCTACCCCCGCTGGTGACTTGCGGGATAACTGAGCCGGCCGCTCAGAAAGCAATGGCAAACTACTGAGCGTAATCTTGCCAAGAAATCAACAGACAGCTGAAAGATGCTGGTGTTGACAGCGATTTCCTGTAATGGATATGCGAATTGGAATTGGGAACGATTTGTGTTTGGCTGTGTAGATTCTCTTTGGTCTCAGTGTATTCCTTATAACAACCAAAGAATGATCCGTATCACAGTCAGCACTGTGGTAACTTCAAGTTAATGATGTTTGGTTAAGATGTTGCCTCCGTGTGATGATGAAGACCAGCTGATGATATGGATGGATCCTGGATGTTTCCATGAGACCTTATGCCTCTCTTTTGTTTAAAAATAAATAGTTTATAATGCATAGGTCATTTCTGGTGCAATACTTCAACAGCCTTTGCCCAATTTCATTCCTGCGGCCGATGTTGTATTTTCCAAGGCACACTGGCCATGAACTCGAGTCCTTGCCCACACGGGCATTAATATCACCGAGTATATACATGCAGTCAGAGATGGGTACTGTCTTTACAACAAAGTCTAACTCCTCATAAAATGAATCCCTCACATCATCAGCGATTGTAACTGTTGGTGCATATGCATTAATAATGGTGGCGAAACCACAAGTAATTGCCAAGCGCAGGGATAATAATCTTTCATTTCCGCCAGCTGGAATTTCAATCATTCTCAGTAGTGAATTCTTCACTGCAAGCCCACTCCATGTTGTCTGTTTACTTCCTGCACTCTACATTTCCAAACACAAGTTGTAATAGTTTTCTCTGAGTCACCCTTCCTCAGCGAGGCAAGTCTCCTGCAGGTCAGCAATATCAATGTTAAGACGATTGAGTTCGGCATCAATCACAGCCGTTTTTCTCACATCGTCCATATTCGTCAGGTCAATGGAATATCCTGTATACACGGTTCTTACGTTCCTTGTTGCAAGCCGTAGCTTGAGGTTTCTATATGTCTTTTTATTAGTACATGATACATTGGTTTTACAGCCTGCGAATCAGATTTGTTCTAGCCCCAAGCACCCATTGAAGCAGGCAGGCAGTGGCGGATCAGCACCTGATTGGTCGGAGGCTGCCCAGCTTAAGGCGGGCGGTAACTGATTAGTGGCATCTGTAGGTGGCTCCCACCGTCAGAGGCAACCCTTTGCGCCCCATGTCTACGCCAATTGACAAGGACTTATAACCCATAACTGCCACCTCTAGATTTGATTACGAGGCCGGAAAAGACAAACTTTGGAGTTATACCCCTCCATGTCACAAAGCCTGGGCTGAAATATAGAGACTATGTGTTGTCCATGCAGCATGATCACTCTCTCGGCCCACCTAGTCCACTCCAGAGGAAAGGTAATATACACACACCTGGAACAAGACAAGCTGCAGAAGCTGTCATATCAACAAAACAATGCTCTAACTGCCCGCCTGTCGGGACTTCGATCCTAGACCAGCTGCCAACCAAGGGTTAGGACCTGGTCTGCCCTGCCATGATATTTTGTCTTTAGGCTGCATTTCCTCGCACCAGGATAAGGCTTGTACCCTCCCAATTGCGCTCTTCCGTCCGAAGCCGTTGGTACGATGTGGGGTGTCAGGTTTTCTAAGCACCGCCCAACATTCGGCGCTAACAGAAAGCAGGTAGTACCGTCTACTGTCATACAGTAGCTCAGACATATCTGACAAAGACCTGACTATGAATAGCACCAACAATGACACAAATAATGCCCACTATAATGGCATCAATAAAAACACTGACAATGGCACTGACAAGGACACCAATAATGACACCGAAATGACACTAAAATGGCACAAATAATGGCATCCACAATAGTAATAACAATGCCACCTGTCAGGATCTTGCAATCAGCAATAATACAGGCTCGTAATACCTCACAGTAATACCGTAATACTCGTAATACCTCACCAAAATGGCACCGAGATTGGCAAGGAAAATGACACTAAAAATGGCAATAACTATTGCACAAATAGTGGCACCAATATAGGTACTAACAGTTGCACTAATATTGTCACCAATAATGGCAATAACAATGGCACTAATATTGTCACCAATAATGGCAATAACAATGGCACTAATATTGTCACCAATTATGGCACTACTAATGACACTAATAATGGCTATAACAAATACATCAATAATGGTACTAACAATGTTTCTAATAATGACATTAACAATGGCACTAATAATTTCACTGACAATCAATCAATCATGGGCCATACCGGAAAGCGTGGGCGGTCATAAACTCGCCATTTCACTCGATCACCAGAGTCGTGGATCAGCTCAGTGTTCCTGTCTCGTCCATGCCATGTGGCCAAGCCATCCAGGTATTTTCCTCTCGGTCTTCCTCTTGGTCTGTTCCCTTCGATCTTGCCAGTTGTCACCAAGTTCTCCAATCCATTTCTTCTCATAACATGTCCAAAACATTTTGACTGTCTACGTCTAATTTCTCTAATCTATTTCACTGACAATGACACTAATAATTTCACTGACAATGTCACCAATAATGGCACAAACAGTGGCACTAACAATGGCTCTAATATTGGCAACAATGATGACACTAACAATGGTACTAATAATGACAATAATAATGACTACATCAAAGGCACCAATAATGGCACTAACAAATTGTACTAATAATGGCTATAACGAAGACACCATTAATGGCAGTAACAATAATACTAATAATGGCACTAATAATTGCTCTAATACGGGCATCAGTAATGGCACTAACAATGTTAGTAATAATGGCATTAACAATCGCACTGATAATTTCACTGAGAGTGACATCTTCTTCTTCTTCTTTCGTTCGCTTGAAACATGTCTATAACTGCAATGCTGTCTCTTGTATGAATTGAACTGTCTTTTTCAGTTCACACAGCGGTCCGAGTTTATCCTCCACTGTCGTCTCTCTAGGCCAGGAGGTTTGCCTAGATATGTTATATTTTAGGCAGTCTTGGAGTATGTGCTCTGCTGTCTGCGACACCAATCCACATGTGCACATGTCTGTTTCACCAATCTTGAATTTTGTATACATGTGGTTGCGAAATCTATTGTGCCCTGTTCTGAGGCGTAGAATAATGACTTGTTCTGGTCTGTCCATAACGTGGTAGTCATCTTGAGCAGGTTTTGGTGGCTTTCTGACTGATTTGATCATTCTTTTCTTTTGGTGGTATGTAACGGGCACATCAGGCTGTTCTTCTTTGGCTCGTTCCTTAGCCAATTGATCAGCTCTGTCGTTTCCGGGGACTCCACAGTGGGATGGTATCCACTGTATGGTGACCTTATGCTGACTACTAAGTTCAGAAAGTAGTGTCCTTAGTACTGGCAATTTCCCAGACAGGAGCGCCTCGAGTACTGATTTTGCATCTGTCAATAGCACCACAGGTTGTGTACCATTGCTAGTATTTAGTAATTTCTCTGTTGCTATCTTGATTGCCTCAATTTCAGCATCATAGTTATGGCAGTATTTTCCTGTCGGTACTCTGGCTGTGTCCCTGGTATTATTTGGGTATTCTGTGTACACTCCCGCTCCTCCATTTCGAAAAGCATTTTGAGTAGACTCGGATCCAAAGGTCATGTGGGTATTCGTCATTAAGGCAATACTCCTCACACTTTGTCTGGATTTGTAGTGATAGTTTATGTTCATTTGTCCATTACGAACAGCATTTTGTGCTGACCCATCTGTGTAGACTCGGATCCAGAGGTCCTGTGGGTATTCTTCATCAAGGAAGCTGAGAGTGGCTGTTCTGCGCTGCACACTGTTCTGTTCTTCCTTGTCAAATATTCCTCTCACTTTTGTCTGGATTTGTAATGATTGTCTATGCTCATCTTTCCATGGAGTTCGCTCTGGAATAATTGTTAGGTTTTCAAATCTGTTCTTCATAGGGTGGCCTGGCAAGCTGAGGAACTTTTCTGCTTGTATTAGCGTTTTCGTATCTCTGCGCTCACTCAGTGCTTGTGTCCTCCCCATCTTCTCCATTTCCACTATAGGGGTTGATCTCATCCCTCCTGTGGTGACTCTGCTTGATTTTGCACCTTGTCCAGCTCTTGTAGTATGGTTTTTGATGCCGAACACCACGCAGTTGACCCGTAGAGTGGCATCAATATTGGCACCAATTATGACACTAACAATGACACTAATAATGAACCAAACAATGGTACCAATAATGGTACTAACATTGGCACTAATATTGCCACCAATAATGGCACTGACAATGGCACTTATAATGGCTATAACGAAGGCGCCAGTAATGGCAGTAACAATAACACTAATAATGGCATTAACCATCCATCCATCCATCATGTGCCAAGCCGGTAAGCGTGGGCGGTCATGTTTTGCCATCTCACTCGATAACCAGAGTCGTGGATCAGCTCAGTGTTTCTGTCTCGACCATGCCACGAGGCCAAGCCATCCAGGTATTTGCTTCTAGGTCTTCCTCTTGGTCTGTTTCCATCGATCTTACCAGTTGTCACCAAGTTCTCGAATTAATTTCTTCTCATAACATGCCCATACAATTTTGACTGTCTACGTCTAATAACTCTAATCAGTTTATGATCTTCATTTGTTTCTTGAAGGACTTGTTCATTGGTCTTTCTGGCTGTCCATGGTATTCTTTGCATTTTCCTCAGAAACCACATTTCTACAGCCATCAGATGTTTTTCAGCTTGACTGCTCATTGTCCAAGCTTCACATCCATATAAAAGTGCAGGTTCTATGTAGCACCTCAACACTCTTTTTCTAGTTTCAATTGACATCTTTTTATTGGTCAGTATGTTTTTCATCTTGCTAACAATAGCACTAATAATTTCACTGACAATAGCACTAATAATTTCACTGACAATTGCACCAATATTGTCACCAATGATGGCACTAATAACACTAATAAGGAACCAAACAGTGGCACTAATAATTGCACTAACAATGGCACTAATATTGGCACCAATTATGTCACTAACAATGACACTAATAATGAAATAAACAATGGCACCAATAACGGCACTGACAATGCCACCAATAATGGCACTAACAATACCACAATTAACTGCAATAATGTTATTTGTCCATCAAGAATTATGATGACCATTCATTTCGTCCAGTGAGGTTGAAGGTATGGAGCCGTGGGTTCTAAGATAGCTGATAAGGTTTATTTCGGATCGAAATGTCCACTGACAACGTGGGCAAAGAATGCTTGACGTTCCTGGAGGAGGATCTCCTGCAGTGGATTTTCTGTCCAGCCTTTTCTGCACAGCTTTTGCAGTCCGGGTTGCTTCACAAATGACTGCAACCCTGCGTAGTGATGTACGTCACGAATTTCGGGTTTTGGCAGCAGTCTCCTAAGTATCATTATGAATTCCAAAATTTTTTAGTGATACCTTCAGAGTATCTTTAATACGTTTCCTCTGGCTGTCTTGGGTTGCGTTTACCACAATGCAGCTTGCCATAAAAAGAATTCGTTTAGTGAATCTGTGTTCTGGCATGCGAGTCACGTGACCAGCCAAGCGAATCAATTTTTTCATTATCGGAGTGTGGATACTGGGCATGGACGCTCTTTCTAGGACTTCAGTGTCTGGGAAATTGTCTTGTTATTTAACCTTCAATAGCTTCCTAAGGCAGACTGTGTTGAAGTGTTTTAATTTCCTGGCGTGTCGCTGATAAACAGTCCAGGTTTCACAAGCATATAGCAGTGTGGATAATAAGACTGCTTTGTAGACTTTCAACTTTGTTTGCTGGCTTATTTCATTTATGTCCCACACATTCTTGTACAGTCTGCCAAGGGCCGCGCTGACCTTGGCGATTCTTGCATTCACTTCATCATCAATTTTGGCAGTTTGTGACACAGGTGAATTTGTCCATAACAATTAGTCTATGATCATTCGTTGTAATATTCGGCACAGTGTGATTAATCCCTGGAGCTGGCTGGTACAAAACTACAGTTTTCTCCTAGATAATATTGAATCCAAGTTGGCACATGATATGAGCAAGCTGAAAGATTATGTCTGCCTCTGAGTTGGCGTATAGAGCTCAATCATCTGCAAACAGGTACTCTCTGACGGTGTCGCTGTTAGTTTTAGTTTTAGCTTTCAGCCTTCTGAGATTGAACAACTTCCCATGCATGCGGTAGTTGATGTCTATTCCAATGTCATTGTTATCGAAGGCATTCGTCAACATAGCTGAAAACATGAGGCTGAAAAGTGTAGGTGCCAGGATACAGCCTTGCTTGATTCCACTAGTGACAAGAAAGGGCTCAGACAGCTAACCATTTCCTGAACTGTTGCCTGCATACCATCATGAAATAGCCGAAATATTTGGACAACCTTTCGCGGACAGCCATATGTTGCCATAATCTTCGACAGTCCCTCTCTGCTGACTTCATTAAAAGCCTTGGTAAGATCATTGAAAGTGGATAACAATCGACGTATGAAGCATCTTGAATAGGGCAGAAAGGAAGTAAAGATATGAATGGATAGAACTACAGACAGTTTCTGACAAGGAAGATGAGCCAGGGGTCAAAGCTATATTATGAGCACCATCTGTTAGAAATGTATAGAGTAATATGTAGACTTCATACTTGCTTCACAGACTACAGCAGGGCCTGTGACTGTGTTCAACATCATAGATTATTAAAAATTTAGTTGCATGTCCTTCACATGACGTAGCAGTCAAACCCAGCATTTTGGATGTTTGTTATTCCTGGGCAAGTTTTACGTTGTTTAGTTTGTCACCTATACCTTTTTCGGAAAAAATAAAAAAAACAGCAACGCTGTTTTTCGAACCCGGGTATACGGGATTACGTACCGCCTCCGTACACCTTCGCCACGGAGACTGGTTATAGCAGGACAATAAATATAGAAGTGCATAATTCGGGAGGTATATCTCCAGTATCATATATTGTGTTCAGCAGTCTGATGGCTTTATCTATTCCGTATTCTTCTAGTGCAATGATCATTTCTCTTGAGATGTTGTCTGGAACCGAGATCTTCCAGATTTTATATGGTTAACAGCATTCTGAAATGCTATCTTCAGTATTGATGGTCATTCATTATTATTCCAAATATCATAATGTTCTTCTCTTGTATCATCATAAAGGCTTTATCCATAATCTGACCATGTATGTAAATTCTCATGTTTTTCTATTATGATCTTTCCTTCTGTTGTTTTCAGGCAGCCTGTTGATGTAGGCGTTCTTTTATTAGTAAGCTCTGAATTCTTTTATGCAATAATTTGGTATTTTTACTATCGTGTTGTTTTTCAATTTCAATGTTATTTTCATGCTATGCTTCTTTAGCTTCTATACATAATTTTCTGATTTTCCTGTGAATCTCTTCATATTTGTCAGGATTATTTCTGTTGTGTCTTCTTGTTTCCATTAGTTTTAATCATTTCTCCAGACATCCATTTCTTACGACCTACTTTCCTTAATTTTGTGATAGTTGTTTCTGCAGCCAAATTGATAGCATTTTTTCAAGAAGTCCCATTGATTATCCACATCTATAAATATGACCTCTAGATCAGTCAATACATTATATCTATTCCTTACTTCTATATTAAAATTGTCGTGTATTTCCTTGTCATTTATTTTTATGCACACGGTTCATATTTAGCGGTTCCTGGTGTATACTTGAATTTCTTTAACTTTACCTTCAATGTGCCTATAATCAATATGTGATCACTGTGACAGTTTGCATTTGGAATTGCTTTTGCGCCTATTAACGGATTTCGAACCCTAATGTTAATCAAGATGTAGTCTATCTGGTTTCTGATCCTGCTGTCAGGACTTCTCCATGTCCATAATCTTCAGTGATGTTACTTAAACCAGGTTTTTCCAACAATCATTTCATGTTCTTTTGCCTATTCTTCACATCTGTATCCTCTCTCGTTTCGCTCTCCCAAACCATGTTTACCTACTGTGCATTCATCACCTTGATTTCCTAATTTCGCATTGAAGTCACCCATTAAGATGTTTATTTCTGAATTTTTACATTTTTTCAAAGCATTCCCCATGTCGTTATGAAATTCCTCAACACTATCTTCACTGCTTTCTCCCGTTGGGGGAATTCATTTGAATTATGTTTATATTAAAAAGTATGCCGATTAATTTTACCAATAGAACCCTGTCTGAAGCTGCCCAATATCCTTTAAAAGATATTGATGTTTTCCGATCCAAGATAATTGCTACACCTCTTTGCCTTTCCTCTCCTCCAGAATATATAATCTTAAAATCCTCCCCCGTCTTAATCCCTGTCCCTGTCCATCTTGTATCAAGCAATACTAATGTGTTAATATTATCTCTTCTCATTTCTTGTTTGATGTTATCCAATTTTTCACCTGCAGTCATTGTTCTAACATTCCGAGTTCCTACTTTCAATGATAGTAATCTGTTGCACCCGGTGACCTGCTAACGGCCTGGAGTCACCTGGTACACATGACTATACCCACCGTACGACGCTGCTAAGATGGAACACCTATTTACGCCATTTCTCTGATCTTCGATTATATCGCAAAATATAAATTTCTTGGCATCTGTACAGAAGGTAGTTTGCCATTGCTTTCTTTCTCAGCAGTGACCACACTGGCCAATGACAGTAGCCACCGTCTCCCAAAAAATGAGATCCCCTGCCTACCGTCGTGAAGCTGGAGACCATAACCTACATCTATATATCTGTCGGCGGCTCTTCAATCTCATCCGCCACCTGCACAAATCAGCTGCCTGGAATGTGATCAATATCGAACAAGTAGTATAACGAGCTACATAAACACGACTTTGCTCAGAATTATAATGCAAAGAGTTAGCAATAAAATACAGCCCGAAATAGGAGAAGAACGATGTGGGTTTGTTTAAGGCAGAGTACAGTAAATGCTGTGTATATACTGAGAATATTAAGTGGACGTTCTATAGACGTATACACAGACTTACATATTTACTTTATTGACTACACAAAGGCTTTTGATAAATTAAGACATGTCAACAGGGTGGAGATGCTTCCAGATCTGCAAATTGATGGGAAAGACCTTAGACTCATTAAAAAAAAATAAAAAATGGAAACAACAAGCTGCCATAAAGATTGATACTGAAGTAGACCAATGTCAGTATATTAAGAGAGGTGTGAGGCAGGGATGTGTCATGTCTCCAGATCATTTTTCCTTGTACAGTGAAAGTATTCTCAGAAATGTTGACGCTATGAAAGGAATCATCATTGGAGCATAACATCAATAACATTAGGTATGCAGGTGATACAGTATTGATTGCAGACAATGAGCAATATCTGCAACATTTAGAAGATGCGATTGTTGCACACAGTGAATAACCTGGGCTAGAATTAACGTGTAAGAAGACACAGATTATGGTTATCACTAAGAAGAAGGACATATCAGGGAATATTTTTAAACAAGTGAATCGGTACAGTTATCTAGAAACAGTCATAACATCTGATGGGAGATGCCTTAATAAGATTAGAACAAGAATCCCCATGGCGAAGGCAGCCTTTTACAAGATGAACAACATACTGACCAATAAAATGATATCAATTGCTTCGAGAAAAAGAGTGTTAAGGTGTTACATAGAACCTGTACTTTTGTATGTATGTGAGCCATGGACAATGAGCAATCAAGCTGAAAATCATCTGATGGCTGTGGAATTGTGGTTTCTGAGGACAATGTAAAGAATACAATGGACAGACAGTAAAGCCAATGATCAAGTCCTACAAGAAACAAATGAAGATCCTAAACTGATTAAAGAAAATAGACATAGATAGTCAACATTTGTTTTTTGGTCACATAATGAGAAGAAATTAATTGGAGAAATTGGTGACAACTAGCAAGATCGAGGGGACGAGATCAAGGGGAGGACTGAGAAGTAAATACAAGGATGACTTGACCACGTTGTATGGTCGAGACACGAACACCGAGCTGATCCACGATTCTGGTGATCTAATGAGATGCCAAATCTTGACCGCCCACGCTCACCGGCATGGCACATCAAGATGATGATTGCTGGGCCTTCGACTGTGGTCAACGTCATAGACTACAGCAGGGCATTCGGCTGTGTTCAACATCAGAGACAGTTAACCATCCTGAGAACCATGGACCTTTCAGCACGCGCATCTACATAAATGCAACATTGCATCACGAAACATAAGCAGCTGTTAGAGCAGTTGGTGAAGTGCAAAGGGAAGTATAACACAGAGACGTTCTCTCACCTTACCTGTTCCACTTCTATACGGGAAATGTAATGAGAAACATAAACATTAGGAGACCACTGACAACTGTTATTCATTCATAACTGTTGGAAGCCCTAATCCGGAATTGAGATATGTGTCAGTCAAAAGACACAGTAAAGATTAGTCATTTTTTCCCCTGAGTTTTGCAACTTAGTCACTGAAGACGATCACCTTAATATGTCACAGAAAATATCTGTGAATATGGCGACTCAAGGGGGACAACAACTACGAGCATTCAACAAGATCTGAACACAGAAGAGGACCTGCTCATACACAGTATCATGACTCGGACACTGAAATACTTTGACCATATTACACGTCACAGAGGCTTGGAGAGAACGACCGGTACAAAAGTGGACACACATTAAAGAAAGCCTATGCATATCGATGCATTAGGTCGATGACCGGGTGAAAGATCGAGAGCCTTTTCTGAGGGCTGTGATGATAAGGCCGTTCTTCACGACAGCTACAAGATGATGTCTAAGCAAGGGATCACCACATCACCGGTTCTGTTCAATGAGTATACAGCCGGTGTCTCCAGTGAACACCCAGCAGAGCCCACCCTGAGAATGTAGTAGACTTGGATCTAGATGTATTGTGAGTGTGATAGTCTATATTTCTCTTCCCTTGGAGTATGTTTTTGACAATCAAACATCACAAGATGCACAAGAGCAAGCAAGAAGGGACTGATTTACAAGAGTTCTCACAAACAGATGCATACGTCAAGAAGTGAGACCTGCACGAAACAATTCAAAACACAAAGATGTATATACTTAGATTTTCTCAGCTCAGTATTTACGGGGGGGGGGGGGGAATAAAAAATTATGCCTAGTTAAACCTGCTTCTTTAGCGTTGATTCCTTATTTACTGATCTACTGAGATCCTTATTTTTTGTGACTTTAGATCTTTATGTTTCGCTCTCTTACGAAATGAACACCAAATGAACATCTTCTTTGTATAGTCCATGCCCTGTGGTGTTGGTTGTCATGTCTGGCCACAGTCTTCTGTCTCTTGTGTGCGAAACAGTTTAAATACCGACGTTCCTCCATGCCATAATGTCGAACCGTTCAGCATCTTCTCTCTTGGTCTCCTCCTGCCTCTCTTCCCTGCACCCTTTCCGGTGTGGCAACATTCTCCAGCTTTCTCATTCTCATGACCTAGCGAAAGAATGTGCTCTGTCTTCTCCATGTTTGCGTGACCAGTTCTTTTTGTGAGTTGACTTCCTTGAAGATATCTTCATTACTCTTTATATAAGCCCTCGGTGTTCTTATCATTCTTCTAAAATCACATCCCCAAAGCTTCCATATAATTCAGCATCTGTCAGCAAATTGTCCATGATTGGCTTCCTTACATCATGATTGGCTCAATCTCTAGGATCTCTATTTCCTTAGCTCGATAGACAAAGATAGTTTGCAGAGAATATGCTTGACCTTGTAGAATGCTGCGCTTGCATTGGCTATACTACGTGGAATTTCCTTAATACATCTGCCATCTGCCCCTTTTTTAAAGTAGAGAAATACTTAAACACATCAACACCAAACGCGCACAGCTGTTAGAAGACATAGAACTGAATCAAAAACTGACACATAGACGAAACAATTCACAACGCAAAATATAATGACGACAACACAACATACGCACAGATGTGAGAAGACCGAGAACTGAGACCCGAATTAAACAATTCACAACACAAAATAAAAGGACGCCAACAAAACATACGCATATATGTTAGAAGACAGAGAAATGTCAACGGCCCAGCCACCATGTACGCGTCTATGCCTTAGGGTTAGGGAACGCAATTTAGAACCAGACCGCTTTGCGTTACTTCCCCAATAGAATGAGCAACAGCCATTGAGAAGGCAATGGCAATCGACTGAGAGTAAAGTTGGCTAGAAAATCACACTCACAAACAACCAATAAATGCTGGCTTTGACTGTGACGACATTTACAGGACATGCAACTAACAGAGAAGATGACGGAAATGGAGTACATATATTCACACAATGGCAAATATTACATAGAGAATAATTTCACAGACAAGAGGACAAGAGTGGACACTATATGCAACTCACTGTAAACGTTCAAACTGCATGGGATGCTTGCTACCCAGTAACCACTATTATTGAACTCCACAGCACATGTCCAATCAGTTTCATCACTAATTTTAACATTTCCCAGCCTGAGAGTCCAATAGGCAGAGCTACGTGTTTCAGGTGGTTCACTTCCATCAACAACTTGCCCGTATCCCTGACCTGGCTGACACTTATTTGCATCACATGCATCTTCGACTTCCGCAGTCTTCATAAATCTAACTCTGGTGATCGAGAACGATTGATTGGTGTCTGTATTACATCTTAAGTCCGGACTTTCTTGTCTTACTTCGGCTACTGGACACACCATCTTCGGAGTTGGGAAATCTGTAGATATAGATAGTCTGGTATCAAAGAATAGGTATATACTGCTAAACGTTGTACGTTGTAATTAACCAATTTAAAATCTGTTGGCAAATTTAAATATCGAGACGATTTGGACATGTTGCATGACATCAGCAATGACGGGAAGACCTCAAGATAAGGAATGTACATACACATATTATATTGTTCTTTACCTCGAGGTTTTACCTGTCTGTACTGTGTTCATTCTAAATTTCGAAAAGGTTGCGATGTTTCAGCTTGTCAACAACTTTATAAATAGTAGTAGTAGGCCTCTTTCAGTCCTGAAGGACTATAGATTTGTGCCGCTTGGGAGGTGCCTGGCAGCACCGCTGGTGACTGTATAGTCCAATGCGAGAGTGACAATCCCTGTCACAGTTTCCGCATCTGTAAGACGAGACAAGTCCCGCAGTAAGTGACTGCGCTTTGAGCCTGTGCCCTATCCTCAGTTTGTTGGATCAGATTGCGCTCAAAGAGCATCAGTCTGTTTCGTACATCTCTTCTCCAGGAGCATCTGTCTGTTGCAACTCTCCCCCACGTGTCTGGATCTTTTCCAATGGTTTTCATATCTTGTTTACACACATCCCTATATCGCATTTGGGGTCTTCCGGTTGGCCTCTTTCCCGTGGCTAGTTCTCCGTAAAGGAGATCTTTGGGAGTACGTTCATCCTCCATTCGAGATACGTGGCCCAGCCACCGGAGGCGTCTCTGCTTGAGGAGGGTGTGCACTGTGGTAATATCTGCTCTTTCAAGCACATGTTTGTTTGTTATGTGGTCTTTTCATGATATGCCCAGGATACGTCTCAGACATCTCATGTGGAAGGAATTCAACTTCCTTTCCTGTCTTGAGTACAGGGTCCAGAATTCAGACCCATAGAGTAGTGTGCTAACAACACAAGCTTTATATGCTTGAGCTTTTGTACGCTCTGTTAGTCTATTATTCTCCCAAACTCTTTTGCCTAGCCTGAAAAATGTTGTGGCTGCCTTTCCAATGCGTCTGTCGATTTTGGTCTCTAATGAAAGATTATCTAATATTGTCGACCCCAAATACACAAAATCGTGGACGACCTTCAATTCGTAATTAGAAATTTTGATTGACGGAGGCGCACCAGCATCTTGTTCCATCACCTCTGTTTTATTTAGGTTAATGGTGAGCCCAAAGTCTTTGCAGGCTGCTGCAAAACGATCTATGAGCCTTTGGAGATCTTCTGCAGTATGAGTAGTCAGTGCTGCATCATCTGCAAAAAGTAGTTCTCTTACGCATCTTGATCTTATCTTGGTCTTTGCCTTGAGTCGTGATGGGTTAAAAAGTTTGCCATAAGATCTTGTATATGCCTTCAGTGGCAGTCCCAAATGCCTGCTTCAAGAGGACAGCGAAGAAGATACCAAAGAGTGTAGGAGCAAGCATGCAGCCCTGCTTTACTCCGCTGCTGATGCTGAATGACTGGGATGTTGAGCCGTCAAATAAAATGGTCCCCTGCATGTTTTCGTGGAATGATTTCACGAGACTAAGAAGGGTGGGTGGAATCCAACCTTTTCAAGGACCTTAAAAAGGCCGCTTCTGCACACGAGGTCAAATGCCTTTGTGAGGTCGATGAAGGCAATATATAATGACTTCCTCTGTTCTCTGCACTTCTCTTCGAGCTGCCGGAGTGAGAAAATCATATCGATGGTGGACCTGTTGGATCTAAATCAGCACTGCGATTCAGGGTAGATTCTTTCAGCAAGAATGTGTAATCTTTTAAGGATTACTCTGGCAAAAATCTTGCCTGTAATGCTGAGTAGGGAAATGCCGAGATAGTTGTTGCAGTCGCTTCTGTCGCCTTTGATTTTATAAAGGGTAACGATATTTGCGTCTTTCATATCTTGTGGTATTGATTTTTCTCTCCAGCTGAAATACTGCATACAGTTCTGGGATGATTGTTTCTTTGCTACATTTTAAAATTTCAGGTGGAATATTATCTTTTCCAGGTGACTTGCCGGATTTGAGAGAGTCTAGTGCTCCGCTAATTTCTGTGAGGCAAGGTTCGTTATCCAAGGCATGCATGACGGACTGTTGATCGATGGCTTCCAGAGCTTCTTCGCTGACAATGTTATCCACTTAGTATAGCTCTGAGTAGTGTTCTACCCAGCGATCCATTTGTTTCGCTCGATCTTTTATGATTACCCCCTTAGTTGATCGTAAAGGGGCCATCTTATTTTTTGATGGACCGACAGCTTGCTTGATGCCCTTGTACATTCCTCTTATATTTCCAGTGTCTGCACAAGTTTGAATTTGAGCAGAGAGCTATAGCCAGTACCTGTTCGCACATCTTCTTGCCATCTGTTGTACTCTATTTCTGGCCGTTCACAATGCCTGCAGTGTTTTCTCTGAAGGTGATGTCTTATACATTGAGAATGCATGTCTCTTTATCTCCAAGACTGGGAGCATCTCTTCAGAGTGTGCTTCAAACCAGTCGGTTGGCTTAGTTTGCTTCTTGCCAAATGTTGATAGTGCTGTATTGTAGATGGTGTCGCGAAAATGACTCCATCTCACGGTGGAATTTCCGTTTGTGGGGCCAGGCAGAGTATCCGCTAGAGCCTGCATGAATTTGTTGACCTTCTCTTTATTTTGGGTGCCGCTGGTGTCAATGCGTGGTCTTCCTTCTGTTCGGCTTCTGTAGATTCTCTTGGGTTTTATCTTCACCTTGCTGGAGACGAGTGAATGGTCGGTGTCGCAGTCAGCACTATGATAGCTGCGAGTCAGCCGTACATTGCGGAGGTTGCTGCGTTTAGTGAGCACCAGGTGGAGTCGGTGCCAGTTCTTTGATCTCGGGTGCCTCCATGACACCTTGTGTTGAGGTTTCGTGTCAAAGAAGGTGTTGATCACGCACAGATTATGGTGGCTGCAGAATTCCAAGTTGTCCATTGTCATTGATCTTCCCAACGCCAAACTGTCCTAGACATGAAGGCCAAAATTTGTGGTCGGAGCCAACCCTGGCATTGAAATCTCCCAGGATAAAAAGATGTTGTTTCTCTGGTGTTTCACTGACTTCTTTGCTAAGGTCGTCATAGAACTTGTCTTTAGATTCTGATGTTGCAGTTAGTGTTGGGGCGTAAACGCTTATGATACTAACTGGGCCTGCCTCTGTCTGGAGTTGGAGCTTCAGTATTCTTTCAGTGCCATCACTTGGTGGTTTTATGGAATTTAGCAGCTTGTTTCTGATAGCGAAGCCAACTCCATGCTCCCTGGTCTCTCCACACGGCTTGCCATGCCAGTAGAAAGTGAAATCCCTCTCCTTGATGCTTCCAGATTCTGAGAGTCTGGTCTCTTGCAGGGCAACAATATCTATCCCCAGTCTTAGTAGTTCGTTGTTTATCACTGCAGTTTTGCGGGCATCCACAATCTCGTTAAGATCGTCTGAGATGCTAGGGGTCATGGTTCTTACGTTCCATGTTCCCAGTCTTAGGGCTGGTTGTTTTGTTTTTTTCTTGTTGCTAGGTGTATAGATTGCGGTCCATGTGTCAGGATTTTCCCCTAAGCTCCACACACCCTCAGGAGCAGATGAACCGTGGCGAGACAACACCTTATTGTCTTGGGGATGCCCAGCTTAGGCGGGCGGTAGCTGTCTAGTGAGATACGATGATCTCTCCCACCGTCGGAAGTAGCCCCTGGCGCCTTGATCTACGCCAATCGAGCATTCAGACTTATAACCGGCAAATGCTGCTTCCCGTGTTGTGTCACCGCTTTACGCGGTGCTGAAGTGACCTCTTCAGGGCACAAGCCTGGGCAATGGAAATCGGAGAATCAGCTGTTGCCCAGTAGCAGGTTCCCCCTCTCCACGTCGCCGATGTTGACCAAGGGAAAGGCAGTAGCCAAGCTTTATAAATGCTATAATAGAAATCAAGGCATAAAGTCTTGGAATGTCCCAAACTCAAACCACTGATAGACTAAAGCAACAGCGATATGTTCCAAACTTAAGTCACTGACAGTCTAAATAAATCGTGATATGCCCCACACTCAAGTCACTGACAGACTAAACACACGGTGATATCCTCCCACCACCACATATACGTCACGCACAGACTAAACAAACGAAGATATGTCTCAAACTTAAGTCACCGACATAGTACACAAACGGTGATATGTCACTAATTCATGCCATTGACAAACAAAAACAAACGATCTTATGTGTCATAGTCCTATATTACATTGACGACAGCTCAGATAAGACAGAACAAGACAGACAGGAGACAATTCATGACAAATGACTAGGGGTTTGTGTGGATACGATTCGGAAGGCTTTTACCGCTCGCACGTCCTACGGGAAGCGGAGAAATCAGTCAGGTTTGGAATAGGGATAGAGAAGATGGGCAGGCGTTAGACGGGATAGAGACGTGGTTTAGATGGCAAACAATATAAAATGACACATTGTATGATGTGCGCACACACATATAAGTTTACCAAGACTTTAGGACTCGCCTCATAACAACACATAGACGCCCATAATCTGTATTTTGTTAGTAACACCATCATAGTTGGGTGCACCCTACATTGCTCTATACTATCCGTCCACTAGGGAAAACCCATTCACGGGCACCCACTAATGCTTCGGGAGTATATCCACTCGGACTCCTCGGTTACCATCACATCTCTATTGCTACTAGTTTCCTTTTACCTTCCTGCCTCCGCCCCCCCCCCCCGCCTTTTCTGCTCATGTGCCACTTTCACTCATGTACCTGGGATGCTCACTGGGCCGTTACACCCAGCACCATACATCACCCCTCTCCCTCGGCGGTGTATATAAGGCGATAACGGTGACATTCTCAGTGTTACACGTTCGGATTCCCAGGTAAGTATTAACATTTTTTTTGAATTTTTATTTTCTCTTCATTGCTTTCATTTTTTCATCTTTTTGTTCTCTCATCCCGTCTTCACGCCCCAATGTAGTTACCGGAGGGTCTTCTACATGCATATGTGTTGTGTTTTGTGTGTGTATTTGTTTGCTGATGAAGGCTAGTCGCCGCAACGTCCTGTATGTGTCGTAATTCTGTTATGTAAAGCTACACTACTTTGTGTCATTTTATACTGTTTACACTGTCACAGCTTTACCGCAGTTCCACCACATTGTATTCATATTGTAGATGTAAAAGAGTGATAGAAATAGATGTATTAGCACGAGCGAAATATTGTGAACGAGTTAGTTAGCAACTTCGGGGTGTCGAAACAATGTTGCGATTTAATTATGTTAAGTTATAATTTAGTGAAATGAGTTAACAAATTGTGCGTGATATAAAATGTTTGAATCGTTGCAACTGCGGTGCAAATTTTAATCGCCTGGAAGGAATGTGTGCTAGTGATTTCTGAATGTTCCGGATTAAACTTGAGAGAGTTGATTTGTGGGAATAATATATTATTGTAAATAACCCGCAACTGTATCTGGTGATATCTGAGTTAGTTAATTATTGATAGACAGAAGGCGTATATTGTGTAACGTTAACGAGGCAGGAAACATTCAGTCAGCAATCAGTAACGTCAACGCGTCACGATCAACATACGGTTGTCAAACACATCAACATCATCACCAGCATCGTGTTTTGTGAAACGAGAACTGGCGTCGCAAACAGATAAGTGTATCATTTTTATTGATAGTTTCGAGGTCTGAACATTTAGAAGTTTTATTATGTTTAATATAATTGTTATCACATATTTTAATGGGATCAGCTCTATCTACTCGCTGAGGTGATCCAATATTAATACCTTTTCTTTAAACACTTAATTAATCATTATTGGTTTAGACATGATTTTTTTATGTGTGTGCATTGATTGAATTATCCGTATAAGATATGTGATTTATCAAACATAACTTAATCAGTGATCATAGTGTACTGATCATTACTATAGTAATTTTGCAAATTTCAGTGTATCAGTTAGGTATTAAGTGTGGGTTAACAGTTGAACTCGTACAATGATAAATAAATATAATTAACAACTTGAATCAGAAGAGCGAATGAAAGAAAGATAATTATGAACAATAGAAATGGGGAGTAGAGATAAAAAAAAACTTGAAGCACAAACAAAGCAATCTGGACTGGACGTACAGACAAAGAAAGCTAAATTAGACTTAAAACCAAAAGAAACTGACCTAGAAATACAAACAAAACAAGCAGAATATGAGATGCAAGTTCAAGTAAAACAACTAGAATTAGAAAATAAAAGTAACATCACTGCATTCAGATATGAAACAAAAGAATATGATGCAAAGAACAAACGATACTCGAGATTAGTAAAGAATTTATGAGAGGCAAACGGTATCTCCGCACGGACACAACCTTTTGAATCGTTATGTACATCTATGAAGTTTCAAAAGAAGAATGGTATATTTTATATTTCAAACATTTAGCAATAGAGCCATTGAAGGTGGTGGACACCATAACCAACCACCTAAGAAGAGACCATTTGTATTTGAAAAATAGAATTTTACAACATGTTCATTGGATTCTGAAGGTTACATAATACAATTGAAGAACCTGCTTCCTAAATCCAATCAAACGTTTTTGGACAACGTGTCTGAGGTGCAGAGCACGTTCTAATAATGGATAAATGCCACTATTGTGAATATCAATTTTTACTTATTAAGAATTACTTAACAAAGATACAACATTATATGCATTACCAACCATGTTTTCGAAATTTTTACCAGAGAACGAAAGTAGTTCTGTTCAAGAAATAGAAAGAAAAGCGCTACCTATTCCAACACTCACAAAGACATCTTCTCCATTGCAACACCTAATTTCACTTTTAATGCTGCAGCAACATAATCCACACAGAAAATACTTGAATAAGGACGAGAAATAATCACAGAATAACAAAGAGTGGAAAGTAGACAAATAACAGAATAACACATGTAAACATTGATCAATGTCACATAGTGCCATTGAAGTGTGCGGCAAAAGTCCAGAATATCAAAAGTATGTTTTAAAAGAACAATATGTATAGACAGTAAACCAGATCACATCGTTATAAATATATGATCGTGTGTTATTTGTGTAAAGCCTACTGTCATTTAAAGAAGCAATTGTAAAGGCAGAGCAGATTGTATGTACGCAAATGCTCTTACTGTCGATAGTAGTACACGAGGTAGTGAATCTTATGAGGAACAAATAGCTTTATCAGCTGAAGAAAATGACACCTTAAAAATGTAACACGCATAAAACGTTTCACAAAGATGATAGCCTTACATGCGGTCATACCATCACTATTACGAATGAGGACGGAAATGCTTTTATTGACCTTAATGGGAAATTAAAAGTAAATAAGGGTTTCTTAATGGTTCTTCATTAAACAGGGGCTGTGGTGATTGGCTTACGTCAATCATGTGTCAAAATCAGTGATTATGCGAGTTAACATATCATGTGTACAACTCTCGTATGGGCTATAATTAACTCACCTTTCCTAGATGGGAGGGTTAAATGCACGGCACTTAAGAACCCATGCGGTGATATAATTATTGAAAATGTACCATACATTATTCTGACAACGAGATTGATAAATGGAATAAAACAAACATTCATGGTTTGGTACCGGAACAATGACAGAAATACTAGAAAATTAACCCCAGATAGAAAATTAGAGCATATCAGCCCTGTTATATTAACAAGAAATGAAACTCTTGAACAATGTACTAACTTACAAAGACAAGACTCGTTCCTGGAAAACTGTTTTAAATTGATTTATGGAAAGCTTAATGTTACTCAGACTGTAAAATGCTGCTTCGGTTTGAAGAACGGAGTTTTGACCAGATTCTCTACGAAGGGTATCTCCACTGGTCGACAAACTGTCCTTCCGGAATAATACCGTACTAAATCAGTAGAAAGTGCACACACAACTCCATTGTAGGTAATATTAACCGGACCAAAACGAAAGCGAGACTATTGTCACAATTATCTTGGCTGAGGTACTGCGAGATTGTGAACATATATTTTCGTTCGTTTGCAATTTTCCAAAAGATGGTATATAAAGAGAAACACTCTAAGATTTATGTACAGCCAACTGACCTAGTTTCAAGGTCTTTCCCAAATGATGCGGTGGATATAGTTGGCCTTTTGAACTACACATCTAATAAAGGGCACACTAGTTGACATCTTTACCAGATGGCCTTAAGCTCTGCCTCTTAAACTATTACGCCTGCAGATGTTACTGGAGCATTATTTTTAAAACATATTTTCAATAATTTGGTTTCCTGGGATAATTGTGTCTGACAGGGGTATCCGATTTATCTCTGCTGCCACACAATTGGTTAGCAAGATTGATATTTGACAATATTATACATCACTATATAATCCTTCTGTAAACGGGATTTGTGAGAACTTGTACGACAGCCTTCAGAGCTTGTTGGCAACAGTAACAACATAATACCCAGGAGATTGGGATGTGTTTTTGTCGGCGATCCCATTCGTGTAAGGAGAAGTACCCCAATCCAAAAACGGATTCTCAGCCTTTGAATTTGTGTACGGCGCCAAACCCCGTGGGCCATTGGCCATATATAATAAATTACTGACTAGAAAAGCAACTGATTCACAGATTATATCATCATACACCATGGTAACTAACTTAAGTGACAATATAGATAGAATAATAAAAGATGTGCAACAGCAAAACAGACATTGCAAGAAAAAGCATAATCAGAAACTATGCCAACAGAAACGCAACATGATTTATATTAAAAGCTAGATAAAAGTCTTATTACGTCTTCTTGACAAACTAGACATGTTAGCTGTCTCGTGGTAAGGACGATTTAATATAATCCGACTGATATCTTAAGTGGACTATGAAAAATCAATTATGGAACAGAACCAAATATACCACATAAATATGTTACCACTTTAGATCTACAGAGCTGAAGTAGTTCAAGACCAACAGCCTGATCGAACTGTAGCTGCATCCGAGGGCATTAAACAAACCGAACTAATCATTCCTGAAAAAATTATGGTACCGAATTTCAGTGTGGCAGACACAGTAAAAATTATTAGTATCTCACCTGACTTATCAAGCATAGACAAAGACAAGATAAAAAAGATATTGAATGAAAGCAATTTTTTTTTTTTCAAATAATCCAGGAAGCACGTACATTATTAGATATCAAAGTGAGCTAACTTCAATGGTACCCATCAAATCTAAACCTTACCCTGTCCCAATACAGCACAGGGACAAGCTTGAAAGGGAAATTATCGAGTTATAAAATTATGGAATCATCAGAAGATTCAATTCCACTTACTGTTATCCAGTTGTAATCGTAAAGAAAAAAGACGGTACCGGTAATGTGAGACTATGTGTTGGCTGGTGACAGATTAACACGATCCCCAGACTTGACGCAAAGCCCCTTCCTACCCACGAAGATCTCAACGCTGACACAGAAAATTCTGAAGTGTAATCTAAATTAGACTTGACAAAACGATACTGGCAAATACCCATGATGGACCATTCGACACACTTGACAGCATGTGCGACTCCACAAGTCAATTCTAATATATATATATATATATATATATATATATATATATATATATATATATATATATATATATATATATATATATATATATATATATATATATATATATATATATATATGTCAGCAACCTAGTTTATACAGGCATACAGGGATTCTTCATTTGTACCGCACGAATATCAACTCGTAGGTGTACAAAGGGTAAAGTCGCTTTATTACGTACTGAATACAATCTGCTCCACGAGCTGACATAAACATTTATATATGCACATCATCACAATCAATACAATCCTAACAATACTAAGTACAATATCCAACTGTCCTAATTCTAGCTTAAGTCACTACACCACTGTGCCCTGTAAACCACACAGTGGTCAGGGTGAATACATCAACTTGTCTCCTCAAACGTCCAGTCCCGTCTGCCATCACTTTGCAGCGCTGTCCAGCTGCGGACCTGTGAATCCTCGTGCGTCAGCACTCTTGCGTGCTCTGTTACCTCGCACGCAGTTCAGTAGTCTGTCACTAGTTACTGTGCTAGAGTTAGTGCTGTTTACGGGTACTTCCCGTGGTTATCGCCTTCTACTCCAACCTGGGAGTAAATCCCTGTCATGTCCTACCTTGTCCTATTTATGACACGTGCGTGTCCTGTCGGAGCACTGTTTAAGAGTTCTATCTTCTACTTCTGTCCCTTTATTCTCTATTCCCTGGTAAGGTATGTTATCTCTCTCCTGTCTTAGTCTTATCCCTAACTTCTATCCTTCTGTTACTTCAGTCCTCTCATTCAGCTCCTTGACATACCCTCCTCCCGTCTGTGTTGCGTCACCAACTTTAGCTTATGGGTGTGACGCAATTGGTTGTCTTAAAAATTAGGTCTGTCTAATTTTGTCAAGAGCTGGTTGAGTTTGTTAACTATATTCTGGGTATAATGACTGACTTCTACTGTCTGATGTCACACTGTTGTATGAATCCACTGGCTATTGATTACCACAACACAACTGTATTGTTGGCCAGAGCCACTGCTCCTATACCATTATACTTTTGGGAGTTGTTCGAACCAAAGCCCGTTGTCCTAAAGACCTGCTTTTCAAATTGCCAAAAAACTGACAACCCGGACAAATTTTCCCTGTTATGGGTACATTACATGAATAAAATTCATGGCTCCCATATAATGTTACTCCAACTCGTTTACATGCTGTGTGTGCTAATGTTCACCTCTCTAACTCCCGATTGTGAATACATCTTTCAATGCTATATCAGAGTTTCGCAAGTCTGTATTGTCCCCTGTTCAGAGTTAAGCCCCCTTCCATTCAATGCTGTGTGCATTTTTATCTGAAAGTATTCCTGTTTGTTTATAGTTAATGTATGTTTAAATTATAAACATGTGTGTATGTCTATAATTTAGTAGAGTGTTATTTTTCAAGAGCCATAGAACGGCTTATTGCAGACACAAATGAGTGTGTATGCCTGATTCATGACTGCTTAGCTGGTTTAGGAAGCTTAAAATATGTTTCCTTACCTGCAATGTATTTTTGGCAATCACACACACAAAAATAGACAACACGTGTGTTACAAAAATGGAACAAAGACGAATTACAAAAACTTGTGTTGTGCGGAAAAACCTCGCACTAATATTTCGCTCATCTGTATTTAATCCAGTCACTCAATTTCTTTTTCTCTCCTTTCACTCACACATTCACTCCACATTAGTTTAAAAAGGCGTTATGTTATTAAAATACTGTCATGAAAAAGAAATTCAGTGAAAAAAATATTTTTACAATAAATTTGGGCTCACTTTACAGAGTTGTAGAGCCGCATGACTGTGCTATCTTTTCACACTAGTCATGTTATGTAAAAAATTGTTTACAGTGTTACAAGGATTGTTTGTAATCAATCCTGAGTATGATAACTAATCTAACTAATCTATTCTACTTTCGTGAGCTGAGCTAAGCTAACTAAGGGAACTAATCTAACTAAATGAATTAAATGGGGTGAAATGTGTTAGTTACCTTAAAGTATTTGTAAATCTGATGATATTAATTTCAAATAATGGTATAAACTTAAGTAATGGTTTATTTAACTAACTTATCTTAACATGTATATAACAATGATGAATTACTGATGTGTTTATGAGATTCATGGATATACTCTAATAGTTTCAAATCTATCACTATCTAAATACATGTAAATGAATTTGAGAAACTAAATATTGTTAGCTTCCTATGGAAAAAATATGGGGATGTTTTTATCAATTATTTTACAAATAACAAAGATATCATATTACATGCAACTGCAATAAAAGCATGTTATAATACATATCACAATATATTTGTATCTAATACACTTTTAAACTAATTAATTCCAGGTCTGATGGTGAAGTAGCGTTCCTTGAAGTTGAATATCAATCTATTTAGCAATGTTATTTACAATGTCTGATATTCTACGCGCTGATCCAGGGTTGTGTCTATATGTTGATCTACTCCTGTGTCGAATATATAATAAAGTGACGGCGTAGACAGTTTATGATGTGTCTGTCCGTTTTCATTTGTAATGACACAGTTTTCTGCACACTTTAGTTTGAGGCGTCACACATTCTATGAGCACTATCGTGTCTATAACACACCAGTTTGGACACAGAGTAGTTACAGTGTCAATGACTATGGTGCTGTTGGATCGCTCCTCTGCGGTAAATCAGGTATATCGACGTCAGAGGGTCTGCTCAGAGTGTCTGCAAGTAAGTTCATTTTCCCCTTAATGTGCTTGATGGTAAAAGAGTAGTCTTGGAGTATAAGAGACCATCTATAAATACGGTTGCTTCTGTGGAGTCCTGACTCCATGACGGTGAGTGGGGAGTTGTCAGTTTCGATGACAAAGTGTGTCCCTGCCAAAAATCTATGAAGTTTACGGACACAGTAAATGATACTTAACGCTTCCAGTTCAGAGACTCCGTACTTAGCCTCCGTTGGGGTGATTTTCCGGCTTACGTAGATGATTGGGTGGAAAATTCCATCATAATGTTGGCCTAGTACGCCGTCGATGGATACAGCACTCGCGTCTGTCCTAAGAAAATATGGGCGGTTCGGGTTAGGTAAGCGTAATATTGGCACGTCGCTAAACATATGTTTAAGTTTTGATAAAGCGTTTATTAACTCCGCATCTTTTACATCAATTTTTACAGAAGCCTTTAACAAATTTGAAAAAAATGCTGGTAATTTCAGCTAAATTTGGGATTAATTTGTTATAGTAGTTCACCAGACCAATAAACTTCTCACTTGCTTCTTGGTGGTCGGCATGGTGAGGTTTAAAATCTTGGTAACAATTTTGTTATCAGTTTTCAGTTGGCCTTTTGTGATGGTATGGCCAAGGAAGTCAATTTCTTCCAGTCCCAACTCCGCTTTTGTTGGTTTCACTGTAAGACGGAATAGTTTTATTCTCTCGATGACATGTCTTAGTTTCTGTAGATGTGTGGTCCAGTCTGCGGTATGAATACATATGTCGTCTATATATGTCTCAGTATTCGTCACTCCATGCAATAGATCCCTAGTAAGGCAAACAAATGTGGCGGGAGCATTACGAAGTCCAAAAGGAAGAAATCGCCACTCATACAGTCCTAGAGGTGTTGAAAATGCAGTCAAATGAATAGAAGTTTTGTTCATCGGACCTGCCAATATCCTTTCGATAGGTCAAGTTTAGAGAAGATCATAGATGTTGACATGTTTAAGATGAGATCTTCGCAAGAAGGGATAGATTCTGCGTCTATCTTTGTGACACTATTTAATTTTCTATAATCCACGCAGAGACGGATGGTGGAGTCCTTCTTTTTTACCAGGACAATAGGAAAAGAATATTCCGACTGAGACTTTTGAATTACTCCACCCGCTTCAAGATCAAGAATTTCCTTGTCGAGTTTTTGTCTATAATTTAAAGGAATGGAATAAGGTCGGCATTTGATAGGAGTGTAGTCAGATAGAAGAATGGAGTGTTCGATTCTGTCAGTCCTACCTGGATTGTCAGAAAAAAATTTCTTTGTACTCAGCTACTAATGCTATTGTCTGCTGTTTCTGCTCGTCTGTGAGTTTTGGTTCTATATGTATACTGTCAATTGTCGCTGTCATGTCCACTGTTGGACACATCGCTAAACATATCGTCTTCTGTTTGGTTAAGGACTGTGGTGGTACTAAGTGCGTGTTCTGTTTGCTGACTAAGTGTGGTTGCGCTGTCGTCGTCTTCTGTCAGACTAATTAGTGTAGTTGCGTTATGTTCGTCTGTCGTCCGATTGATTTGTGTAGATGCATCCTGTTCGTCCGTCGTCTGTTCTTCTCGTCTTGAAAAATACGGTTTCAGCATGTTGATATGGAATATCTTTAATTTTCGGTTTATCGATATTTCATAGTCGACATCTGATATCTTTCGCACCACTTTGAATGGCCCTTGCCACGATGTTAATAGTAAGTTACGTTTATCTGGCAATAGAAGTAGTACGTCTTGTTCTGGTTCGAGGTGTAAGGTTTTGGCACCTTTGTTTGCGTAATGGCGGTAGATCTGTCCTTTGCTCTCCAAAGATGATTTAGCTATTACACACGCTTTCATGATTTTGTTGCGTGTTTCCGTCACCATTTCATAAGGTGATACTAGTGTTGGATTATCTGAGGTGTTAGTAATTAACTGATGGTAAATCGTGAGGGGTCCACGCGGGTTAGCCCCGTATACTAACTCGAATGGGGAGAAACCCGTACTTGAGTGCGGAATTTCTCGGTAGGCGAACAGCACTTTTGGTAACAGTGTATCCCAATCAGATGGGTTCTCTGCTGTCACCTTAGCCAGCATGTGTTTTAAATCCCCATTAATTTTCTCTATGATTCCATTGCTGGCTGGGTGATATGCCGTAGTGAAATGTTGCTTACTCCCTAGCAATTTGGAAAGAGCGTCGCAGCTGATATGAACTGCGTTCCCCGATCCGATAAGATAGTACGAGGGAATCCGAATCGGGAAAACAGGTGCAAAAAGACGTTGGCTACATCTTTGGAGGTGATATATTTCAGGGCCACCGCCTCTACCCACCTTGAACAGAGGTCTACCAGAGTTAAAATAAAACGGTTTCCTTTGCTCGACACCTGATTTAGGGGTCCAACAATATCTACCGCTACACTTTCAAAAGGTCTAGAGGCCAATGTTGACGGTTGGACCTCTGCTGTTACATGCTTTCCCTGTCATACCAACTGTTGACAAATGGTACACGAACGACAAAAAGTTTTATTGTCACTACAAAATTTCGGCCAGTAGAAATGGGCTAGAATTCTGGCTCTAGTCTTATCGTAGCCTAAATGCCCAGCAAACGGCGAGTCGTGTGCAATTTTTAACACTGTTTGTCGGTGTTTTACAGGTAGCACGGTCTGCTGAATTTCATGGTTATTTGTGGTATAATTTCTCACGAGGATACCATTATGAAGTTTAAAATACCATGACGCGTTTTTGGTCACTTTTGGTTTCTCTCCCAGAAACTTTAAATAGGGTAAGATAGTTGGGTCGGCGCGTTGCGTCTCTATAAAATTTTGTCTATTAGTGTTACTTATCGTACCACTAGGTGTTACTATTTGTAGCATTTCTTCCTGCAGGTCATCATGTTGTTTCTGCGTTTCTGACCTGGTCACCGCATTAGCCTTATTGGTTTATCTCCAGGCTAATATTTCCTCTGCGGTGCAGTTTTTCAGCTCTGGTAGGCACCCAAGAATCAGGTCTGTACACGGGTTATGAATAATGGCGCATGTTCTGCTCGCTACTACGTTACATCCTGTTATGCAGAGCAGCAACAATTAATATATAGAATATATGGAAAAATATAAGATGTTATAAACTCTTTCTGTCACAATTCGTTCGGAATGGAAAACAGAAATGTGGTATGAATGATATGAATGAACGAATGAATCAATGAATGAATCGTCGGTCGTCCGCTTAATGTCGTCTTGTCTTCAATTTTCTCGGTTATTGACTGGGCTATCCATGTAAGCCATGAGTAATTCTTCGATTTCAACCCGTCTTTACTCCACTTCCTAGTGGTAAGTTGACAAAGCCTCTTTCCTTTCTAAATTTATGGGTGACTATTCAACACACATATCACTTTCTGATTGTATTTTACAGCTAATTGCAATGATAATTTCTGACGACTAATCACTTGTCGTGGGTAGTTTTAACGATCAAACATCATAATAATGCCGTGGGTAATAATAACAGTCGTGGATGGATCACTCTCTGACACTGTAATAACTGTCGTGCTCAGAGACCACGTTCTGACCCCACAATAATACCGTGGGTAATTTTCAAATATTATTTATAGTGGGCAAGTTAAAGTAATAATAATGCCGTTGGTAGGTTTAAGGCCCACTTCTGACACCATAATAATCCCGCCTGTCAGCAATCTAGTTTATACAGGCATACAGGGATTCTTCATTTGCACCGCACGAATATCAACTCGTAGGTGTACAAAGGGTAAAGTCGCTTTATTACGTACTGAATACAATCTGCTCCACGAGCTTACATAAACATTTATATATGCACATCATCACAATCAATACAATCCTAACAATACTAAGTACAATCTCTAACTGTCCTAATTCTAGCTTAAGTCACTACACCACTGTGCCCTGTAAACCACACAGTGGTCAGGGTGAATACATCAACTTTGCAGCGTTGTCCAGCTGCGGACCTGTGAATCCTAGTGCGTCAGCACTCTTGCGTGCTCTGTTACCTCGCACGCAGTTCAGTAGCCTGTCACTAGTTACTGTGCTAGAGTTAGTGCTGTTTACGGGTACTTCCCGTGGTTATCGCCTTCTACTCCAACCTGGGAGTAAATCCCTGTCATGTCCTACCTTGTCCTATTTATGACACGTGCGTGTCCTGTCGGAGCACTTTTTAAAAGTTCTATCTTCTACTTCTGTCCCTTTATTCTCTATTCCCTGGTAAGGGATGTTATCTCTCTCCTGTCTTAGTCTTATCCCTAACTTCTATCCTTCTATTACTTCAGTCCTCTCATTCAGCTCCTTGACAATATATATATATATATATATATATATATATATATATATATATATATATATATATATATATATATATATATATATATATATATATATATATATATATATATATATATATATGCCATTTGTGTTAATTAATGCGCAGCCGCTTTTGTTCGAATGACTAGACTAGTACTGCAAGATATCCCAATTGTTGCGACATGCATTGAGGACATATGGATAAATAGCTACAGCAAGACCAAGCATTTAAGTATCCCAAGACAAGTTATTGACAGAATCAAACCATTTGGCCTGATTATCAAACCAGCCAAAGTAGTAATTGGTTTCAGACAAATTGATTATTGGAACATACAATCTCTAACGGTTACATCACAAGTGAAAAGAAACTTATTTTTAAAATTTTAAACCTGAGCATATTTATAACAAAGAAGGAACTCAGAGGTTTGTAGGGCTTAGTAAATTATTATAGTAACTTTATACCAAAAATTTCAGAATTGACATACATGTTGAGGAGCGGCTGGCCGAGAGGCTAGAACGCCGGACTCTCATTCGGGAGGCCCGGGTTCAATCCCTCGGTAAGGTGTCGGATTTTTTTCTGTCGGGGGCAAAAAGAAAATCCTAACCTGCACAGTTCGCGGCGACTGCACTAGCCAGGCGGCCTTTATTCCTCAGGCTCAAAGACCCCTCTGCCATACACCGCAAGGTACTATATTGGCAGTAAATGACAGTCAATGACAGACATACATGTTTACAAACAATTAGCAAAGAACCAAGCAAACAAAATAGTGCGCAATACAATTATGAAATGTCACTCCAAAAGTTTAAGACATGCATTTCACAACTCCTACTTTGAGATTACCTAACCTAAAATTATAGTTCAACGTCAGAACTGATAAAAGTGGCATCACAATATCTGGTGTGCTTCTCCAGTCTCATGATGAAATTTTACATACCCTCGTATACGTCAGCTGAAATCGTCTGCAAGCTGAACAAAAATACTCCACGCCTGCGTTAGAGTGTGTCGCAGTTATCTTCGTCATAATGAAACTAGGAAAGTATTTATTAGGAACGTATTTCGTTCTACAAACAGACAGAAGCCCATTTATTGTTTTGAAGAACGGCAACCCAAGGAACAACGAATTTCTTGTTGAACTCTGCTACTTCGAGATTTTTTTTTTTTTTTTTTTTTGGGGGGGGGGGGGGGGGGGGGTGATATCCAACACATTCAAAGCAAGAACAACAATATCTCATCTCAGACTTAGCAGGATTGTTACACTAAAATCGTGTATAACATTCATTTTAGACCAATCAGAATATGTGATTCCAAATGTTCAATGACATATGGATCAAATTCAAAACTATAGTATTTTCATTGGAAACCTCGACTACTACAATACCAGCAACATCAACAAAACTGAAAACTTGGAAGATATAAACATTACAGAATTAATGCAGTTCCAACAACCACAGCAGAATTGGAAACTTGGACGATGTGAGCTTGCAATAGTGCTGCAATTCCAACAACCACAGCAGAATTGGAAACTCGGACGACATCAACATTATAAGATTTCTTACAGTATTCTAATTTATAAATTTTTCTTTGTGATTATTTTATGTTGTATACGTATGTCTGAGTACAGTTAATATTACAACGTGATGTGTATGAGTGCACACATAATGTATAGAGATTGCACTAATTCTTGTTAATCGATGTTAAGGATCAACGCTTGTTATGCATTCTCATCGGTGATATATCTTCCGCACTACTGCAAATTATACTACCCAGCGACGGATACTTAACAAATTTAATGGAGTGCGGATGGTATTTTGAAAAATAAATATCAATCAATATCGTTCCTTAACATACATAAAATAATTCGTCATTAAACATCACGTATTTGTAAGTTATAGTGTGCCCGAGATCAATGAGAAGTCAACTCGTCAAAATGAAATATTTTCGCAAACGGAAATGTGTACTATGACAAAGTTGAGGTTGTTGGTAATGTGTAGACAGGAAGACACCTTGTCTCCGTTGTTGCTTGGCAAAGTAAGCGTAACTCATGGTATTTGAGTTGGGGATATCGTTGCCCAAGCCTGCGTGGCAAGTATAGCATAAATCGATGAAATCATTCAAAGCTTAGTTTTTATCAGACAGAGGACATTCGTTGTCAAATAGGTGTACACGTAACCAATGTACCTGCGACTACTGTTAGAAAGTTTGTTTCAAGGACATTGAGTTTCAGACACGTGTATGTCTGGTAATGCAACAAATAATATATGGTATGAGAACGTTCTTAGATAGTGCCCAAGCATAGCACATTGACAAGAATTCGACTGTAAAGACAAGGGACACTGCGTACAGTATGATGACAGTGATAATATAGACATGTGACAGAAAAGATATATTTCACGTTGACATAATAAAACAATAGGTTTGTCACATTTCTAAAATTAGAAAGGTGACAAATTTGGAGAGGTGGGGGATGCTACAGTCCAATATTATATTGACGACAGCTCAGAAAAGAAAGAATAAGACAGACAGGAAACATGGGCAAAGACGAGCGTACAGGGTAACGCCAATAGGAATAAAGAAGATGGTCAGACGTGAGGCGGGATAGAGACGTGGTTTAGATGGCAACGAGCGATAGGAACAGATGTGTTAGCATGAGCAAAAGATTGTGAACGAGTTAGTTAGCAACTTGGGGGTGTCGTACATGATGTTGTGATATAATTATGTTATGTTAGGAATTAGGGATGTGACTTAACAGATTGTTCGTGATATAAGATATCTGAGTCGTTGCAACTGTGGTGTGAACGCCTATCGACTGGAAGGGCGATGTGCTAGTGATTTCCGAATGTTCAGTTTTAAAATCGTGAGAGGTTTTGCGGCAGTAATATTTTATTGTAAATAAAACGCTATTGCATCAGTTGATATCGGAATTTGTTTTTTAATGTTAACCAGAAGGCGAATGTCAGTGCCTGCGGGGCCTATAGTTGTTGCCATATCAACAATGGGCTAATCAGCATGTTCAGGCTACCCGCACTTAAGTCATTGACCTACTAAACAAACGGTGATATACCCCACACTCAAGTCACTGACAGACTAAACAAACGGTGCTGTGTCCCACACTTAAGTCATTGACCTACTAAACAAACGGTGATACACCCCACACTCAAGTCACTGACAGACTAAACAAACGGTGATGTGTCCCACACTTAAGTGACTGACATACTTAACAAACGTTAATATGTCACACACTCAAGTCACTGACAGACTAAATAAACGGTGATATGTCCCACATATAAGTCACTGACAGACTAAACAAACAGTAATATGTCCAGGGATTAGTATACCAAACTACAGTGCGTGGCCAGAAGTTAGGATATAAACGCTGAAATCATACATCGTGTGCTCTAATCCTCGTCAAATCCAAGGATTTGTATCTTATAACGGTAAGACAGACATTCAAAGTTACAGCCTTCCTGCTGACAGCTTGCACGATGGCAACCAGCAAACCTCTCCAGTCTTACACCAGTCATGGCAAGAAAGATCGTATTTGTTTTGTGTCAGCCTCGCCAACTTCGTCATTGTTAACAACAATTTAATGTAACAAGAGAAGTACATTGGCGAGGCTATCACAAGTATGCAAGCACACTTTGAAGAAATGGCGCTATCAGACATCACATTAGATACCGCAGAAATGGATAACTATCGACATACCAACAGCATACCAACCAAACATCGCTATCAACAGTGAAGACATGGAAGATGTAACAAACTGTGAATATCTTCACTCAGTATCATCAATAGTGGGAACTGTTCCACATGAGTCAAATGTAGACTGGTCAGAGCCATGCAGAGATTGAACAGCATTAAGAACCCATGGCACAACACCAGAAAACATATTAATTAGACTTTGAGAACATGCAAATCTCCTATGGCAACATACGTGTTTGAGTCCAGGATAATTTCGCAAACACAGAAGACACAGACTGAGACATTCGAGAGTACGTGTTACAGAGGACCTATGACAAAATCGTGGATCAAGAAAAATACAAATACATTTTACAAGATCTGAACATGGAAGAAAGCTAGCTCACAAACAGTAACAAGTCTTGGAAACTGAAATAATTTGGTTATGTTACATGTCACAGTGGCTTGGAGAGTACAGTGATGGGAGGTGTGGTTCATGGAAGAAGTGGCTGGGCTCAACCAGCACGAAGGACATTGTCAACGCATTGGGCATGGGGGAGCTTGAGGGTTCATGAGGGTGCATGATGTACATGAGGGTGCATGAAGGAGCATGAGATTGCAGGTTGGGAGCATGAGGGAGCATAAAGGTTTATGAGGGTGTATGGGGGTGCATGCGGGTGCATGAGGGTGCATGAGGGTGCATGAAGGTGAATAAGGGTACAGGAGGGTACATGAGTTTGTATGAGGGTGTATTAGGGTGCATGAGGGTGTATGAGGGTGCATGAGGGTGTATGAGGGTGCATAAGGCAGAAGAACTAGAAGAGATACATACATTTTATGACCTTCAGTGATGACAACCACGTTCTCCAGATGACCTGCCAGTTGATGGTAGCACACGAATGTTTGACCCCGCACACGCCATATAACCACTGCACATCGCCAAAAGAACACGTATGCTTCAGGGCTCGTCCAGCTGAAGGGCCGACATGCCCCCTGGGCATTGTATAGAAGTCCGTTGACAATGATATAGCCCAAACCCGTGGAGGAGACATGACCTACCTAGACTCCACCCAGGCCTGACCCGCTCAAATATGACCCAGCCAGGCCTAATCCACCCATACATGACCCACCCATGCCGGACCCACTCAGACATGACCCAGCCAGGCCTAATCCACCAAAACATGACCCACCCAGACCTGATCCAACTATACATGACCCACCCATGCCAGACCAGCCATTTGGTGTGTGCTGTGCTGAACCATGGTCTGGTTATATTGAAATACATCTCTAATCGGATGTGATGTTCCAGTACCGGGCTGTCACACCCCGCGGCTTTCTGAGCTTGGAGGAGGCATTGGGAACATTGCAACACAGTTCCCGAAGAAATGATACTGTGGTTCCGGGTCGGGGGAACGCCTCTACACCAGACCCACCCCAATAGATGTAAGACCTTTTCTATGTGCATCAGAATTAAGAGTTAATGCACATTACTACAAGGCTTTCATACTCAGCCAACGGTGCACCAGAGAAAGCTGCGTCACTAGCCAGGTCTAGCATCTATCTGACTGTCAACTAGGACATCCTTTGTGAACACATGTTTTGATAACACTATAGGTAACTTAATGGTCTGCACGGTGTGGAATGCGATTGGTCCTGCAGCTAGCAGGGTTATGATCGGCTAGCCTCTCCCAGGAGGGTTGAAGAGCGAAAATTAGTAGCCTGCCGATGACCCGCAGACTACACAAGTCAACCCCTACCTCCACGTGGTGCAGACCGGGCAACCATGACCACGAGGTCATGGGCTAACGGAGCTATGGCTCGCTATAGGGGATGGACTCCCTGTGGGCAGATTAGTGTCCTAAACATGCGACTGGCCTAGCAAGCCGGGCAGGGGATCTTCATACTGCTCGTAGAAAAACAAAGAAGTATAAAGGGACTGACCCAAACGAATAGGCCTATCGACCCGGCAATGTTAATGGACAACGAGATATATCAGCAACTCAATAAACAGGCACAATGAACGTATGTGGTTTCAATAGTAAAGAAGAAGAGCTTATAGAAACAATGGAAGAGAAGAAAATTGGACTGATGGGATTAGCGAACACCAGAACAAAGGGGAAAGGATGCAAGGAGCTCCACCGCAGTTACACGTTTGTTTACTCTGGAGTAGATCAGCAAGAAAGGGCAAGACACGGTGTGGGAATAGTCATCGAACCACGGCTAGCAAGAGGAATAATATAAAATATATATCAGAAAGAATCATAACAGTGAGAATAAAAGAACTATGAAGGTGGAATGAACTATGAACTAAAAGAACATATGTACAAATATACGCACCATGAAATGCTAACAATAATGAGCAAGAATGCGAGGACTTCTACGAAGACATACATGACGTGATAAATAAAATAGATAAGCAGGACAACATCATAGTTATGGGAGACTTCAATGCAAGACTAGGACATAACAGAGTGGGCATAGAAAAACATCTTGGAGCATTTGGAGATCAGCATAATGAAAGGAATGATAACTGAAGTAGACTGATAGAACTTTGCAGCCAACACGACCTCTGTATAACAAACACATTCTATAAACATAAAGATTCATTCACAAAATTACAGTAAGTATAAATGGAACAATCTAGATACTAAAAGCCAAATTGATTTTACATTAACTGCTTTATGATCTGTGTTTATACTGAAATTGGACACTGCCCTTGCATATAATATATTTCTCTTTCTATTATTTCTTGTTAATGTAAAATTAATTTGGCTTTTAGTATCTAGATCGTTCCATTTATACTAGGTGTATTCTTGTGAATCTTTATGTTTATAGAATGTGTTTGTTATAATAACAAAAAGAGAAATATATTAGATGCAAGGGCAGTGCCACATTTCAGTATAAACACAGATCATAAAGCAGTCGTTGCTACAATAAGAACCCACAGAAAGAAAAACAGTGTAAGAAGAATGGGAGATGTTCAAATCAAGCAATTTAAATACTGCAAAAATAACATGTGGAACCACGGAAAAATGCAAAATACGGATAAAGAAAATAACAAGTTGGTGGAACGCAGAAGTAAAGAAAGGGGTAAAAGACAAAAAGGAAACAAATGTAAAAAAGTGATTAAAGAGTAAACAGGAATGTGATTACATAGAATATAGAATAACGAGAAGACATGTGAGTAGAATAGTAATGAGGGAAAAACAAATAGACTGGGAAGAATATGGAGAAACCCTAAATAAAAACTACAAGGAGGCAACTAGAAACTTCTACAAAAAGATAGGTGCAATGCGAACCAGAGGAGAACCCTTTGACTCAAATGAAATAATTAACAGCAAATATGGAGAGAGACCTACGCAGATGTCACCGAAGAACTAGTACCAGACATACTAAACGAAGAAATTATAGAAACCATCAGATTAGCCCCATTGAACAAATCACCGGGATAGGATGAAATACCAAATGAACTAATTAAAGCAGCAAGAGAAGTAGGAACAGCTTGGCTACATAGATTATTCAACCATGTTTGGGTAGAACAACAGACACCACGAGACTGGGGAAACGCCATAATTATCCCAATTTGGAAAAACAAAGGCAGCAAAAGAGACTGCACACAATACAGAGGCATTTCACTGTTGAATCATACTGGGAAAATATTTTGCAAAATTCTTGAAACAAATATTACGAACTACTTTAGAACCCCAGATAAGCGAAACACAACTTGGATTTAGGAAAAACAAATGATGCACTGATGCCATATTTGCTCTTTGACAACTTACAGAAAAATCAATCGAATTCAATGAAACACTCTGCTTAGCCTTTGTCGACAAAGAAAAGGCATTCGATAGAGTTGATATAAACAATCTGTGGGAAATCCTTAAACAATATGGAGTGAGTACATCTAAGAAAAGTATGTAGAAGTTTATACAACAGTGAATGCATAGTGAGAACAGCTGGAGGACACTCAGAACCCTTCACCATAAGATTTGGAGTACGACCGGGTTGTGTCCTGTCCCCTCTCTTGTTCATAACAAATATAGACAGCCAAGCAGCAGCAAGAATACTGCATGGCGAGAACACGGAAGAATAATAATCTTCAAACCTAACCATTAGAGAATTCCTGTTTGCGGACGACTAAGCACTAATAGCAAAATCAGAAGCTGAATTACAAGACAACATGAATAGTCTAAATAAAATGTGTAGAGAACATAACATGAAAATTAGCACAAGCAAAACAGAGGTAATGACTATAACTAAAGAAGAACAAACTACAACAATTTACCTAAACGAACATCCCTTGAAACAAGTAAAGAGTTTCGAGTACCTAGGAAGTATAATATCATCAAATGGCAGATCAGAAGACGAGATCGAAAATAGGTGCAATAAGGCAAATCAACTCATTGGACAAATGGCACCAATACTAAAGAACAAACATGTATCAATAACTACTAACAAAGCACTTTACAACACGATCTTCCTACCAACTCTATGCTACCAATGCCAAACCTGGACAATGACAGAAAAAGAGAAAAGGAAAATCACAACAGAACTGAGGTTCCTGAGAAGAATAATCAACGTATCAAGAAGAGATAAGATCAGAAATGAAGAAATCATTACTAAAGTGGGGGTTAAAGCAGCACTAGATTTTATTAGAAAGCAGCAAGTCAAATGGTTTGGCCATGCAAGTAGGTTACCAGTCAACAGCATACCACAATAAGCAATGATGTACAGAGCAGATGGAAACAGAGGAAGAGGCCGACCACGTAAACGTTGGACGGAGGGAATAGCAGAGTCCATGGGAATATCTATATATGAAGCCCATAATCGGGCACTCTCACGATGTTTATACTTCACCTCGACACCGCAAGGTACAAGAGGAACATGATGAGATGAGATGAGATAGGTAACTAACAACAATTCCTGAAAGAGGCAAAAGAAACTAGAACATTAAATACAACAATAAGAAAGAGACAAACAGCTTTCTATGGTGATGAGAAGAGAGGCATTGGAGAACATCGTTACAACTGGACAGATTAATGGGAAGAGAGGCAGAAGCAGACCAAGAGAAATGTTGCTGGATGGATTGAGACTGTGGCATGGAGGAATATCAGCCTACGTCAGCTGGCATGGCACTTGCTGAAGATGATGATAAGCATGAGATATGTTTATGATACTTACCAACACTGTCTTGACACACAAAGTAAGTTTCGGAGCTGCTGTTATATTCCTGCCAGCCATCTGTTGTCATGACGACAGCATTCTTATTGGAGTCAGGTATGTGGGGATTGTCCGCCCACCCTGTGTAGTTTGCGAGGATCTAATGAAAAAGTTAAAACAAACTTATGTATTTCATCGCTTTTATATACGTTTGTGCGAGGGCAAGCGAGTGTAAGAGGAAACGAACGAGCAGAGTGACTTGCCGGCTTGGTTGCCTTGGGGAGCGTACGAACAATGGACCAGGCTGGTATCCTGGAGGCAGGACGAGTAAATGACTCGTGGGATGGGTGTGATTCTACAACTTTGACCAGACTGCAAGAACATCAAGTCAAATGGGGTCAAGCTAGACTAGAGAGCACACAAGGATCACCCTCATGGCGGCATTTTGTGTGCTCTCCACCATTACAAGCAGGCTCTTTGATGCTATCAGCAGCCCCAAACCATACTCAACATAAATTATTAACTGCTGAAAGAGTATAAAAAGCATCCTCTGCTCTACCCTTGCTGCTGCTGTCGCCCTCAATGCAGTAAGTCCCTTTCCAGCATTCACCACCAAAGCCTCTACAAGATGCTTAAAAGACAATTTGTCGAAGGTGGTTTACAAGTACTTCAATTTACTCTCCCCTTCTCTCTCTCTCTACTAAGAGGGCGTCCATTCAATGTAATACACGGGACATCTGCTTTTAGTTGGTTAGTTAGTTAGTCACGGTTCCAACTTCACAGCAACGGGTCGTCCCCATTACGCTCCGTTCCTGTGCCAGTGAATATCACATAAAACGCTCCCCACTGCCCAATGAGAAAAGTGGAAAAGACAGTAGTCTCGACAAACAACAGCCCGCACAGCTACACTGTGCATAATGCCGCCGCCAGAATGTATTTCACACGAAACTCACAGCTCACAGTGTCGCGCCACGCACTCACTCAGTAGCAGGGCGACGGAACCATAGACTCCTTAGTCGCCTCTTACGATATGCGTGGTAGGCTACAGTGTTGCCATTCTTTGCTTCCCTTATGGGCCCCGGCAACACACGGGGAATCTGCTTTTAAGATTCGGTTATCCAGGGAATACCACACAACCGATGCCTTGTCTGGATTTATTACGGCCTCTAGGTCCATGCTTACTCCACCACCCTATTTACTGGCGACTGTAAGCCTTCAGTCATTCTTTCCCTTTCTCTTCTCAGTCTGTACACCAGCACATCATCTGCGAATGTCAAGCTTCTACCAATTCATGGTGCCTCAATAGCTGCGACTTTGCTGGTCTACACATTAAAGAGCTCTGTGGACATGGTATATCCCTGTGGCAGCCAGATGTAATAATACAGGGGTCACAAGTCCAGGAACCCATGCGCAGTGCAATTTTACGCTCATAAAGTCTTGGCACAATCCATATAACAAGCCAAGGGCAGACCTCCATGTTGAACAGAGTGTCAAGTGCCACTCCAACCGTTTCTTGTTTATTCTGGAAACACTCATAAATATCAAATGCAAATGTTGCCGCATTGGTCCAGGTGTTTCTCCCAGGCCGGTAACTCCCAAGCCCTTTGGGGAGCAGATTGCATCTTTCCAAGTGGTGCTGTAGCTTGCATACTACTATCTTCTCGAGTACTTTGCCAAAAAGTGTTTTCCATGTTGGATAAAACTGGAACGACCATCCCCGGACCCAGGGCGTCCACAGGTGGAGGATCGTGGAACGGCCTCTATATATAGGGGTTAGCTGAGAATAACCAATAAGCAATAGTGGACCAATTGGCAGTGGGCACAGACGGCGAGGCGGGATTGCAGATTGGAATCTTATACCCTTAGACAACACCTCATATGCACGGAGTCGTGTTCACCAAGCGAGTTAAGGGACTATAAACTATTGTCCCCGGATAGATGGGGAACGTTAACTAAGTACAGCAGTCCATCTAAGAGATGGAAAACTCCAAGCAAATATAAAGCCACACATTCACGTTGCACCAACGTGCAAAGGATTGAATGGCCAGGGGTGAGCTGGTTGTGAACGTGGAACATCTGATCTGCAGACGGGTCAGCGCCTGGCGTATAAACGCCTGAGGTACATCCCCTACCCCTTCCCTAGTAGGAATACTCTACTGTCGTATTATTTATATGTGTCGTCCCTGGGGTGAGCGGAATCAACACCAACATTATTTTAACCCCATATCATTATCTTGAGGATCTCCCAGCTTTCTGTCCACAACACCCCGTCAGTCCCTGGATCACTCTCTCTCTCTCTCTCTCTCTCTCTCTCTCTCTCTCTCTCTCTCTCTCTCTCTCTCTCTCTCTCTCTCTCTTACTACTGAACCAAGTCCCGTCTCATTCTTTTCCCCAAAACACACTACACAACACTGGCTCTAACACAAACAACAAATTAGTTTAATAGAGAAAAGTGTCATGTATGTGCAAAGTATATGTGTAGAATGTCTGTCGTATAATCTAGTGTGTATGTAGAAATAGACCGAATAGCTCAGGAGCAAAGTCTGTTTCATGACTGTACTGGCCACACAACAGCACCATATATTAATGGACAGAAGACCTCACTCCAAATGATGTGTCTCTCAGGCCAAGTGTCGACTTCCTCCGATAGCTCTTGGACAGTCCGGATGCCTGGTCATCAATAGTGGAAACAGTCCAATATTGATCCATCAATCTAACACACACAGGGTAACTACTCTGTTCATAAAAGTTCTGTGATCAGAGAATCCTAAAAATAATGTTACTGTCACTTTGAAAAACTAAATGTTAGTATTTCACTTTTTGTAGGAATTCCCCAATTGTTAACGCACTAATGTAATGTTCCAGGTATCTATGTATCTAATAGTGTTCCTGGTACTGGTGTTGTTGTCAGTGTCTTTATTTTACTGTGATGTACACTATCACTTAAGAAACACATTATATATCATCGTTTCCTGCTCAGCAGAGGCCAGGTTCCTGCAGACCCTCTGGGTTATGGGCCCAGCGCAAAAGCCTCTCAGTAAACTCTGCCTTCAATACTCGAGCCATGACTTTCTTCTAGTTGGTGATACAATCTAGTGGAACCTGTTGAAGAGAGAACACACCTGGTGAGAGCAACCCGATTCCGACCTTTATTAGGTGAGTGTAGGCCGACGGCCGCACTCAGAAATATAACAGAGAACCAAACTCTGTCATAAGGCCGAGGAGCTCATCACATCGGTCTGAGTCATGGTAAGACAAGGAAAGACTAAAGGAAAAGGGCAGAAACCCAGCAGATGCCCTACTGGAAGATCCTACCATTTTACATTTCCTTCATCCCCACCAACCATCCTCAATCTCCCTAAATATCATCCCACTACATTGTCCTTACCTTACTGAGTTAAATGATATCTCACACCAGCTAGTTTAAGCTACGCGACAGGCTACTGTTGCCGACGCTCTTATAATACGTTCTATCAACGCACATTACTACACTCGATTCCTAAGAATAATCTAATGTAGGTTTATTTAATTAATTAAATACCATATAGTTATTCCTGTTTGAGATGGAGTCTAATAAATCACACACTGGATAGATGTCCGCCGATATAAATCAACAATAGCCACTATAGTCTCTCTCTAGAAACAAACTAGGAATATTGCACACGTCCAGTAGCACTTCACAACCTTTGGTCGACTACCCCAAAGTTGTTTATCCTCAACTGTTTTAATACTGGGTCTGAATGACGTCACAAACTGTCTAGACACTAGACAGTCTAGAAGCTATTTTTCTCCCTCCGTTTCCGACTTAATGTAAACAACTGACTGGCTGGCCCTTTCATCTGGGGAATCATCCCGGTACTTCAAAAAGTCCCGCTAACCTGTAATCTAGAGAAATCTTGTCCCCACAACAAAAGATCCTGCCGACCTACATCCAGACAGTCCGTCTACCACATCAAAGGATGGCTGCCGCTTGCAGACGTATGGCGCGATAGTCTTCCCTCGATCAACAACACATTAAAGAATGTCGGCTGTTTGTAGACGTTTGGCGCGACATATTTTCATCGATCGACAACTTCCAAGATTTTATGTGACATCTACTAAGCAGACCGGTTAGTTCCAGCTTTCAACTAAAAACAACTATGGACATTAAAAAGAACCATCGCCGGAATAACGAGTTCGTGCTCTGTGCTCGATATCTTTTACAACAGCTAGAGGAGAGAAAATGAAACGGGAGAGAAGAGGTAGGGGAGAAGTGGGAAGGAAAAGAAAGAAGAGGATTGGAACGAGAAGGGGCAGGAGGAAAACGGATCGTCTGGGACACAAACATATACGAGGTTTGTATTGGAACTGCTGTAATGCAGACCAGGGAGGACCAATATTGTAAAACATTGGTATACAATTTTGACATCCTCATGCTGCAAGAACTGAAGACAAACTCGTTGGAGTGCCCTGGTTATTCATGTTACATTAACCCATTCGGGCAGGGCAGACATGGGCAGACTCTGGTGGTCAATAATGGCTTACATCATATGATACTGGATATGAGTTGGTGGGATCAGGACGGCAAAGAGGTGCAGGGAATGCAGATGAAAATTGGAGAATACAGCTTGAATATAATTAGTGGGAAGTCTTGCGTAAACGGAGAGAGTTGGGACTGGTTCAAGGGTTCTGAGTGTAACCCTGGTACCAGGCATATCATATGTGGTGACTTCAATGCGCGATCCAAAGAGAGTGACAAGTCTGGTGAGAATAGACAGGGTACTGCTCTCACTGAAGCCTTTCTTGAGGCGGACGTTTTCTGTATAAATGACAGGAGACCAACTAGGCCAGCAATGAGACCAGGGTGTCCAGACACTGTATTGACCTGGCAGTTGTATCCCAAGAGACGGCATCAGACATCACATGGAGTGTCCGTGGGGACAATGGAAGCAACCACCTCCCTTGTACCAAGGTCCTGCAAAGTCAGGGCTATATGAGTCCGCGAGGAATTCAATTATGAGTGTGACGGGACGTCACGGTAGAACCTGCATTTTTATTTCATTATCCAAATAAAGGACAAACCAAAAAAGAAAGAGAAAAGAATAAATATATCTTTAATTCCAAAACAAGGTAATAAAAACTCACAGGGGATGGGAGGATATACGAATAATACGATACTGGGCTTGGCGTTAGTTTTCTGTTTCTCATTTTATTCTCACAAACTTTAAGCAGTGGACTGTCTTTGTACTTATTGTTTCCGCTCTTGTCTTTACTGTTTCGTTATAAAACGTGTTTTCTTATTTGCCGTACGTGATAATTTGGAGAAATCCAACGTGATCCAAGTCATGTGAGTGCTTGGCCTATTTGCATAAGGATATAACTTTAGATTCGTCCTGCAAATACACTGGAGAGACTGATTACTCGGGGGGAATTCCTGAGAGTGAGTGACCTACTAATAGGGTCCAAATTAACAGTGATTATTTTGACCAACACGTGGAAATGCCTAACCAAGATTAGTGTAAAACCACTTGGAGGGAGACATTTCACCAGTTCAGCTTGCCTGCTAATGATGTTTGCAAGAGAACAGACAGAGGATTTTGGAAACTTTTCATTAATACAAAAGAAGTTAAGGCCTTTATTGATTTACTTGAATTGTCGACTACGCCCTTCCGACAGAGAGTGAGAGAGGGAGAGTGTGTGAGAGAGATAGAGAGTGAGAGAGTAAGTGGAGAGAACGTAGATGAAAAACACTCATCTATATACGGTTCTGTGAATCGATATAGGGAACTAGCTATGTTTTAACCAGACAGACAGACAGACAGACAGACAGACAGACCGACAGACAGACAGACAGACAGACAGACAGACAGACGGACGGACGGACGGACGGACAGATAGATAGATAGATAGATAGATAGATAGATAGATAGATAGATAGATAGATAGATAGATAGATAGATAGATAGATAGATAGATAGATAGATAGATAGATAGATAGATAGATAGATAGAAATCAAATCAAATCAAATCAAATCAACTTTATTAGGGTCACAAATTGGGCGCGCAGGCCCGTCTTACATTCGGCCCTTCCAATGACTCGTCTTTGGTTCATCAAGAGCATTATACATTTACATAGGAAGAAAAATAAACATTGTGAAATGAATGTTGTAAACATAAACAAGGCAAATTACCATGTTATGAGGCCCATCTCCCACGTACCCATACATTACCCCACCCACACACACCCCCACCTACCCACACACACGCACACCAAGGGACACATACATACCCCACCAACCGACCCATCCCCCTCCCGCACATCCCCCACCCACACTCCCTTCACCTGTTCCCCCAACCAAAACACACTCGCCACCCACAAACATTCCCCCACCAACCCACATATCCCACGCCCACCCACATACACATCCTAACCCACACATCCTCTCCCCATCCACACCTCAAACCACCCATCCCCCAGCCACATCTCCTTTGACCACATATTTCCCACCCACGCACACAATCCCCCCCCCTCCCCCCATACACACACACATCTCCCTAACTCACCCATACATCCCCAATCCACTCACACACACACCCCACCACCCACACATACATCCTCCACCCACCCATACATGCCTTAACTCAATTCCAAACTACACAATCCCTAGATAGATAGATAGATAGATAGATAGATAGATAGATAGATAGATAGATAGATAGATAGATAGATAGATAGATAGATAGATAGATAAATAGATAGATAGATAGATAGATAGATAGATAGATAGATAGATAGATAGATAGAAAGATAGATAGATAGATAGATGGATGGATGGATGGATGATGGATGATGGATGGATGGATGGATAGATAGATAGATAGATAGATAGATAGATAGATATAGATAGATAGATAGATAGATAGATAGATAGATAGATAGATAGATAGATAGATAGATAGATAGATAGATAGATAGATAGATAGATAGATCAGGAGATAATGGAGGATTCGGAGATCAACATATCTTTATTTGGATATATGTTTATGTAACATGCATGTCTATTATGTTATGTGTACACATCGATACTACCCATCTCCGTTAGTTTCCTTCCAGATCTCTTTGGAGCACGGCCAGTCAACAACATACCCACACCATGGAGTGACAAATTCTAGTGAAGTGACCACTGTGGACTTCTTCAAGCTGACAGTGCAACGCGTCTCACCGGGGGAGCATGGCCTAAGTCTTCTTCAGTTGAGATATAACATCAATATAATCACCATCAGGTTATTATCAGCAGGAACAAGAAATAAGCACAGTTGTATTTTAAACTCAGTTCGTCCAGCATAATTATAACTGCACATCAATGTCAGAGTCTTGCGTAGAGCAAGATAAGTAGCTTGTTTTCTGGCAAGTGTGAAGCAATATCAAACTATCAAATCACACGAAGTGAATATCCGAAAGTATTATTCACAAGCTTTATTTACGCGCTGCATTTATTATCGCACAAACATCGCGTAATGACAATCCATAGCAATCATTACGGCATGAACAATATCACTACAATACATAATAATACATGCAAGCAATAAACCTCGCACTTACAAGTCAAACTATTCAAGCGTTCGAACCAGTCTCCCACTGTCGTACAGGCTAGCTCTCAATGCAGATTCAAACACTCCTCGCATACTCATGCGACCTGTCCATTCAAACACCTAAACCCGTCTGCCAGTCCTGGAGTTCTACACGCTACACGCTCACGTCAGCTGGTGTGACCCCTGCAAGGTTCACGGGGTGTACTGCTGACCAGCGGTCGTTTAAGCTTCGCTCAATTGCCGTGCCTGGCTGCTTATACGGGCGTCGTCGAAGACGCCGCATTCCCTCTGCAGTGTTTAACATCACTCAGGGTTGCGTGTTGTTATGTTGTCTGGCGTTGGTACAGACAACGCGTCGCAACCTCGGATGTGAGACCTTGACACTCTCCACACCCCTTTTTCATGAAAGGATTTCCTTTCATGTACAATATATATAGGTGTTATTAAACATGTCAAAGTCGAACATTATACCTTAACAATTATAATAAATATATACAGGTGAATAGTAAACAATATGTATACACCAATTATGTTGCACTATGAAGTACAACAGTCAAGTACAATCTATTTAATGGGCATTACCTCGCTGTGACACAGCTAGTCCGGTAGGTATTGGCTAAACTGGCCCCTACCTTACAACCAAGAACAAAAATACTAAACTCATCAGGTCAAGCCGCGAGCATCTCCCTCTGAGATAGCTCCATCATCAGACCTCTGTTTAGAGTTTCTAATGAAGGTCAACAGTTTTGGCAATATACTGCCCATATCTAAACGACATTACATTGACATGTTATTTATCAAGCACACATGTTAATGGTTACAATACATATTTACATATCACCAACAATTTAGAGTAATGTCCCCTGGTTATTATACCAAAAATTTAGGAACAATAATTTATCGTCGTTTACAGGACATAAATTACCACTGCAAATTTATTTCTTAGTGTCATAATTTGATCCTTATTGACAAATGTGCACAAAAAGTCACGTTTGTAAAGAAGCAATCAAGTTACGATGCTGAGATTACATCTGATAAAAATCGACATATACAATTCCATATATGGAAATATTTTAAATCACATTTTAATACAATTATCATACATTTATAGACTTTTTAGCGTAGTCTGCTAATTTTTAACTTAATATGCAAAAAATATCGGAAGTATACAGCTGTACTATTACATGTGTTGTGGTGTCATTCATACAACGTTGGTCCGTTCTGGATGGATATTATATAAACGGAGTAGTAGTTGTTACTATCAGCTGTTGGATCGTCTCTTCCGCCTTCTGCTCGGATTGTACTGTCGCAGTCATCTTTCGTACCTTGTTAAAACGTCTTGGACACCTCGGTCTGGTTACCTTCAGGATTACCTCACGTTGTAGTGGCTTGGTAACTTCCTGGATCCTGTAGTGTTGTCCAGTGACACTTTTCTGTAGTGTCTGGTTGTTACAATATTTATGTATTTACAATAATAATTACATTCTTTCTCATATCTCACAGTTATTCAACACATTAGTTTACATAATACTGATTCCATTCTTTCACATATCTCACAATTATACACGCACTCATTCGCATGATAATAATAAGAATTGCAAATATGTACATAAGTTATATACATTGGGAGATACAATCTTACCCATCACAATGGTGTACACAGCGTTACTGACAATCAACAACTTTCACGCTCACACTAACCCTATTCAATGACATTCAAGGGCACGGCCGCCATTTTGGATTTTAGGTACAAAATTGGTTGAATTTAGCGATAAGTCTGAAGACGCCTCGGTTGGCTTCAAATAATATCTTCACACTCATAATTTAATTAAATCAACTCTATTTAATCGTTACTTTATCCTAATTTATGACTTGCGCACTTCTATCGGCATTTTCACAATCGCTTCAAACTTGGACAAAAAAATTTACAAGTTCGCATTTGGTTCAAATCCCGGACGAGTTTTCTGGCAAGTGTGAAGCAATATCAAACTATCAAATCACACGAAGTGAATATCCGAAAGTATTATTCACAATCTTTATTTACGCGCTGCATTTATTATCGCACAAACATCGCATAATGACAATCCATAGCAATCATTACGGCATGAACAATATCACTACAATACATAATAATACATGCAAGCAATAAACCTCGCACTTACAAGTCAAACTATTCAAGCGTTCGAACCAGTCTCCCACTGTCGTACAGGCTAGCTCTCAATGCAGATTCAAACACTCCTCGCATACTCATGCGACCTGTCCATTCAAACACCTAAACCCGTCTGCTAGTCCTGGCGTTCTACACGCTACACGCTCACGTCAGCTGGTGTGACCCCTGCAAGGTTCACGGGGTGTACTGCTGACCAGCGGTCGTTTAAGCTTCGCTCAATTGCCGTGCCTGGCTGCTTATACGGGCGTCGTCGAAGACGCCGCATTCCCTCTGCAGTGTTTAACATCACTCAGGGTTGCGTGTTGTTATGTTGTCTGGCGTTGGTACAGACAACGCGTCGCAACCTCGGATGTGAGACCTTGACAGTGTAGCTTAAGTGAGCGCACACTTCGTAAAACAGTTGGGGTTATATAATAACAGGAAAAGAGAGAGCCACGGAGGTACCTTCCCTGTGCAGTCCTTAAGCAATAAGCATATCCTCTATATCTTATTTCCTCTTTCTCACTCCTGGTGATACCATGAGAAGATGCATCTATCTTTTCAACCAGCCACTTCTTGACTGTTTTCTTGAGTATCTAGGACCTGTGTCTTCAATCAGCATTACAGACATTTGTCCCGAGTTTTCTCTCTGGGATCTGTGCTAGCAGTTCGTCACTTCTGACAAAAGAAGGGATCTCAAACTGCACCCAGAACTGAACACCAGTTGGAGAAATAATGACTTTTGACAATGATCACGACCCTCTTTGCTCATGGGGCGCCTTAGATCACAGGGTCGATCTAAAAAAACAAGGCAGATCTTGCCACAGCCGCCATTGTAGACATGAGAAGCGGAGCAATCATGGAGGGAAAAGAAGGTGGCCATAAATAATTGGCAGAGGGTGCAGAGACACCAGTTCAGTTGATACAGGAATGGAGGAGGCTGACAAAAATAGAAAGGTTCAGGAATTGAAACTTCAAGTTAGTTGCATATCCTTTACAGGACGTCGCAGTCAACACCATAATGTGTTGCTGTTGCGATCTCTTGGCAAGTTTACGTTCAGTAGTTTGCCATTGATTTCTGAACATCCGGCACCCATAGCATTTCGTTAAAAAAAAACGCAAGACGGTCTGCTGCCAAATCGTCCGCAGCTATGTTTCGACAGCGGGTGTGTGGGATTACGAACTGTGTCCGTAAACACTTGGCCACGGAGCCGACAAAACTCCAAATAGCAGAGGCCAAAAGATGAAGTGGGAACAGTTTATAAGTGAAATCGGTGGAGATGTGACATTGGGAACATTCTGCAAGCTGCATAGACAGATGAACAGAAAGGCGCACATGGTACAGTATATGATGACAACAACCGACCTACGACAACTAACAAGGACAGGAGGGGGGTGGGGGAAATTCTTTGCACGATTGATGTCTAAAACAGACCTGTCAGAGAGGCCCTGTCATAGGCCACTAGGAATGACGACTATGAAAACATGATACGGGTAGATGATATTAGACGCGAGATGAAGAGAGGTAAAGACACAGCACCAGGTCCAGATGGGGTTAAATACACCGATAGGAAGAACATGAACGATGGTGCCTTGGAGGAGATAGTTTTGTGTCTCAACCTTAGCATGAATAAGGCAGAACTACCCCAGGACTGTTTGCACAGTCAACTTGTCCCACTCCCAAAGCCAGACAAGGATCACTCAAAAATAAATATATATATACTATGTCCCGACACATTAGTGAAGAGTCAAAATAACAGTATACCGTAAAGTTATTGTCCCACATATAGTCGCCATTCCTTGCTTGATCGTGCAGTCCGATGAAAGCTCTGTCCACACCTTGTACATCAAGCAGACCTGGAGGGGGATAGACAGAATACCACACGTTAAAACTGCCCACTAGAGGCATGTTTCACCACCTCACCTCGCTAAACCACACACACAGTAGTGGCTGAAACGTCTGCTTAACACTCCGTGGGTTGTGAGTTCGATTCTGGATGTTGTGATTCAGTTCACGAGTGAAGCTTCTCGGAGACTCCTGGGGGTCGTCACTAGAGCTATGGAGTTCCAACTTTGTTCGACACGTTTGGCAGGCTGCCCGGCCCCATATACAGTATATTTATATCTTCCATCCAAGGTTACGGGCTGTATTTACCCATGGCAGGTTTTCTTTTCTAACAATTTTACCATGACGGTGGATTTACGGCCTACTCTCTGTGATTTCCAACTGCGGTGAGATGTTTAACGTGTACAACTTGCACACTCACGGCTCTGGTCTTTCGCCGTTGTCCGAAAAGATTATATATCCGATGACACTGCCCAAGAGATTCATGGGTCCTGTGATATCATTTGATACCAGCGGTTCTTGGAGAAACTTCCAGCCCTGTATTGGGATCGAAACCAATACCTGCTGAGTCTGAGGCGGACTCCCTACCCTCTCAGCCACGGCTCCCCCACAGACACACAAAATAATACCCCCCCCCCCCACGCAATATTTGACATTAAAACATCATTTGAATAATTTTATGCCACTAAAAGGACACGTGAAAGTAAAATCAAATAATATATTATATTACAATTAGTTGGACAAATGCAGAAATAAAGTATGTAGGTATGTGGATTATATCACATGGTAGATTTAACGGGGGAATAAAGAACAGAATAGGATCAGAAAAACCAGCATTGTATGAAAATGAAGAACATCTTATGTAAATAAGCCCTTGTCATGGAGGGTACAAAAATAATCTGTGCAATTTAGACAGTAGCCGCTGTAACACGTGGGTGTGAATCCTGAACGATTTGTGGGGGGGGGGGGGGGGGGGGGGGGGGGGGGGGGGGGGGGTGGGGGGGGGGGGGGGGGGGGGGGGGGAGGTAGCAAGTCCATTAATACCCCCCCCCCCCCCTCCCCCCCCCCCCCCCCCCCCCCGCCCTTCCAACGAGATGTGATTTTATAGAAAAATGCTGAAAATTCCATTGACAGTCAAATGTACAATCTAAAAGTTTTGGAAGAGGCTAAGACACAGAGACAACCTATTACAAACATCGGAACGAGGCTAAATCACAAAGACAAAATATCACACACCCCAGAATGAGGCTAAAACATAAGGACAACTTATCACAAACTTCAGAACGAGGCAAAAACACAAAGACAAAATATCACAAACCACAGAACGAGGCTAAAACACAAGGACAACTTATCACAAACTTCAGAACGAGGCAAAAACACAATGACAAAATATCACAAACCCCAGAACGAGGCTAAAACACAAGGACAACTTATCACAAACTTCAGAACGAGGCAAAAACACAAAGACAAAATATCACAAACCCCAGAACCAGGCTAAAACACAAGGACAACTTATCACAAACTTCAGAACGAGGCAAAAACACAAAGACAAAATATCACAAACCCCAGAACCAGGCTAAAACACAAGGACAACTTATCACAAACTTCAGAACGAGGCAAAAACACAAAGACAAAATATCACAAACCCCAGAACGAGGCTAAAACACAAGGACAACTTATCACAAACTTCAGAACGAGGCAAAAACACAAAGACAAAATATCACAAACCCCAGAACGAGGCTAAAACACAAGGACAACTTATCACAAACTTCAGAACGAGGCAAAAACACAAAGACAAAATATCACAAACCCCAGAACCAGGCTAAAACACAAGGACAACTTATCACAAACTTCAGAACGAGGCAAAAAACACAAAGACAAAATATCACAAACCCCAGAACCAGGCTAAAACACAAGGACAACTTATCACAAACTTCAGAACGAGGCAAAAAACACAAAGACAAAATATCACAAACCACAGAACGAGGCTAAAACACAAGGACAACTTATCACAAACTTCAGAACGAGGCAAAAACACAATGACAAAATATCACAAACCCCAGAACGAGGCTAAAACACAAGGACAACTTATCACAAACTTCAGAACGAGGCAAAAACACAAAGACAAAATATCACAAACCCCAGAACCAGGCTAAAACACAAGGACAACTTATCACAAACTTCAGAACGAGGCAAAAACACAAAGACAATATATCACAAACCCCAGAACGAGGCTAAAACACAAGGACAACTTATCACAAACTTCAGAACGAGGCAAAAACACAAAGACAAAATATCACAAACCCCAGAACCAGGCTAAAACACAAGGACAACTTATCACAAACTTCAGAACGAGGCAAAAACACAAAGACAAAATATCACAAACCCCAGAACGAGGCTAAAACACAAGGACAACTTATCACAAACTTCAGAACGAAGCAAAAACACAAAGACAAAATATCACAAACCCCAGAACCAGGCTAAAACACAAGGACAACTTATCACAAACTTCAGAACGAGGCAAAAACACAAAGACAAAATATCACAAACCCCAGAACGAGGCTAAAACACAAGAACAACCTATCACAAACTTCAGAACGAGGCAAAAACACAAAGACAAAATATCACAAACCCCAGAACGAGGCTAAAACACAAAAACAACTTATCACAAACATCAGAACGAGGCAGTTATTTTTTTTTTCCTTGTTATGATAAGAGAAACACTGTAACGTGTTGTGACATTTTGAAATATTTATGAAAAGAGACATATAGGAAAACAACAAGAGGCGGTTCTTGACAATGTTTTCTCATGACGAGGAAGGTGTCAGCTCACCAACTCATAAATGCTGTTAGAGACTGCAAGAAAGGTAGAAGCATGATAAACCCACGGCTGTCGGTAAGGCACGTGATGATGATGATGACAATAACGCAACGTGACATTAAAATAATACATTATAGTAAAGCAATATGTGACTATAACATTACAATAAAAATGTGTGCCATTTAAATATTATATGATATTAAAACAATTTATGAGAATGACTTTGCAACAAAAATATCTGACATTACAATAATATATGACATTATAACAGTATATGACCATGGCTTCACAACAAAAATATGTGCCATTAAAATAATATATGACATTAAAATAATATATGATAATGACATTACAACAGAAAAAAATGCGCCATTAACATAATATATGAGAGTAAAACAATATATGACTATGACTTCACACCACAAATGTTTGCCATTAAAATAATATATGTCTATGACATTACAACAACAATATACACCATTAAAATAATTTATGACATTAAAATAATATATGACATTAAAACAGTATAAGACTATGACTTCACAACAAAAATATGCACCATTAAAATAATATATGACATTAAAATAATATATGTCTATGACATTACAACAACAATATGCACCATTAAAATAATATATGACACTAAAATAATATTTGTCTATGACATTACAACAAAAATATGCGCCATTAAGATAAAACAGATATCACATTAACATATAGGACGTTTAGATAAACCCCAGGTGGATTCTTTAAGCCCTGTTACGTTTAATGGTTTGCCATTGCTTTTTGAACCAGAAGTCAACTTTCAGTCCAACTTATCGGTGTGTGGAATGAACACTCTACCATGCCGTCAGGAAGTTTAACCATTACACCATCCATCATGTGCCATGTCGTTAAACGTGGGTGGTCATGATTTGCCACTTCACTCGATTACCAGAGTCATGGATCAGATTAGTCTTCTTGTATCGACAATATCACGTGGCCTAGCCATCCAGGCATTTACTTCTCTGTCTTACCCTTGTTCTCTTCCTCTCATTCATGCCAGTTGTCACCAAGTTCTCCAAATATTTTTCTTCTTATAACATGCCCATAATGTTGACTGTCTAAGTCTAATTTCTCTAATCAGGTGCAAGCATTTGTTTCTTGTAGGACGTGGTCATTGGGTTTCCTGTCTGCCCATGGTATTCGTTGCATATTTCTCAGAAACCACATTTCCACATCCATCAGATGTTTTTCAACTTGTCTGCTCATTGTCTACGCTTCACATACATAAACAAGGACAGGTTCTATGTAGCTTCCTCGTTGCAATTGACATTTCTTATTGGACAGTATGTTTTCCAATTTGCAAAAGGCTACCTTCACTATGGATATTTTTGTTCTGATCTCTTCACAGAATCTCCCATCAGATGTTATGACTGTTCCAAGATAATAGAACCAATTCACGTCTTTAAAAAAATTAACATTTACTTGTATATTACATTGGGGTATTTCTTTCTTCCTAATGTCGACCATAATCTGTGTTTTCTTACAATTCAATTTTACCTCAACAACGGCATATACTTAATGTTTCGTGACATATTCCGCAATTTCAATGCTCAGTTAACGAAAATGTACATTATAATACTTGTTGTTTCGATGGTATACTATGTCAGTCAGTCAGTTAGTCAGTCAGTCAGTTAGTCAGTCGCGGTTCCACGGTTCCAACTTCACAGCAACGGCTCGTCCCCATCACGCTCCGCTCCTGTGCCAGTGAATATCACACAAAATGCTCCTCACTGCCCTTGTGAAATGTGGAAAACGCAGGAGTTTCGACAACCAACAGCCCGCACAGGTATACTGTGCATAATGCCGCTGCCAGAATGCCAACACGAAAGTCCCCACGAAAAATACAGTTCATCTTCGGTAGAAACGGCAGTCACAAGATACCAGCAGCCACACTTTACTGAATAAGGTAAAACCCGTCAGTTTTGTGACAAAGCCAGCTACACCATTTTCCCGAATGTGCAGTTCACGCCACAAATAACCGCGGACAGATAGTAAAAGAATTTCCCTGAGCATAATACAGTGGGCAGAATGTCAACACAAGAGTCCTCCACGAAACAAATTTCATCTTTAATGGAAGCGCCAGTCATTTTTCCATCCGGATGTACACAGTCTAGACACTTCTAGACGTTGTTTGTTCTGTTTCTAGATGTTTTCGGTCACTGTCAGCAACTCACTTGCGACAGGCATACAAGGATTCCCTACTTTTGCACCACACGAAAGTGACAACTCGTAATGTTTGCAAAATGATACATTTTATTAGGAGCTGATCGTACATGAGCTCCACGAGCGAAATACCACATCGGTATTACACATCATAGTATGTTATGAAGATGTAATGAGGAGATGATGTTAATGATAATAACTACTGAAGCTAAACTTAAGTCCTAACTATTGATACTGTCCTTAACACCAAAGTATCCACAGCGGATATACAGTCTGTTCCCTACGCCGTCGAGTCTCTGTCTGACCCAAGCTCCCAGTGGCGTGCTCAGCCACGAGCAATTGGTTCTCCGTGCATCCGCTAGTTTGCGTGCTTGGAGTTCCAGCACTCTGGTCACTTGGTTATAGTAACCAGTATTACATGGTTACCTCTCGTGACGCGGGTATCCCAGTCTCTTGGGTAACCCCAGCTCACGCACACTCATTGCCCTCTTTGTTGACACGAGTGTGTCCCGTTGTAGAACTATTTATAGTGTTTGTGCCTCTTCTGTCTGGTTTCCTAGATCGCTATCTTCCTTAGCTCTATTTATGATGTACTTAGCTCTTTAGCTCTTAAGTAGATCTTTGACAGGCTCTCCTTCCCTCCATGTAGTGTTACAAACTTTTAAGTCGTGGGTGTAACACGTTGTAATCTCACCAAAAATTGGATGTCTAATTTTGTCAAAGACCTCGTAAGTTCTATACTTCTCTTCTGGGGATAGGACAAGATCTCTCCTTTCCCTTGTCACACTGTTATATTAATTCACTTGGCTAATTGAGTAACCCATCAAACTAGTACAGTTGGCTATAGACTGTCATTATACTTCTGGGAATTGTGTTATCCGGAACCTATGTCTTATGACTTAAGTCTTATGACCTGTCCTCCAATTGTCCAAAATTGACAACCCATACAAGTTGCCTCTGTTACGAGTACAACACATGAACAATGAATGTCCATGTTCCCATATAATATTTGCCCAAACTAGTATACATGATTTATGTTCTACTCTTCACCTTTTAGCTTCCGCTTGTGAAGAAATATTTAAGTGTTAAAGTAAGGATTTCGAGATGTTATTGTGTCCCCCTGGTAGAGTTGTTATCGTTCTTTGTAGAAAATGATGTATGCACCTTTATGTGTTAGTTTTCTTGGTTAGTTGCGTGTTTTCTATTAAACTTAAGTATATTTAACTTACTAACATGTGTATGCGTTTATAATTTACGTGTATGTACTCTTTCGAGCGCCGTAAAGCTGTTTATTGTAGCCACAAACGAGTGTATTAAGCTGATTCATGACTACAGTCCCGTTTTAAGATGCTCAAAATATTTTCCCTATGTCTATCACTAAAGTATGGTAACTACACAGTTAAAAAATCTAACAACACATTGTTTACACAGATTGACACAGACAAGTTACAACAAGTCGCAATGTGCGGTGAAAACAAAATTACCGTTAAATCTCTCTCTCTCACTCTCTCTCTCTCTCTTTCTCTCTCTCTCTCTCTCTCTCTCTCTCTCTCTCTCTCTCTCTCTCTCTCTCTCTCTCTCTTTCTCTCATTTAATTCATTCTCTCTCTTCCATTCACACATCTTTCGTTCACCTTTCATTCCACAGTGATTTTAAAATATTGGTTCGTCATTAAAATATGGTTCATGAAATAATAAGTGGATGAACAATAAATATATACATTAAATAGTTGGCTGAATTTAAACAGGTTTTCAAGCCAAATGACTGTGCTGTCTCTCTGCACTCGTCATATCTATACAACAATATACATGTTTGCGAGGATGGTTTGTTACCAATCCTATGGTAATAACTGACATAACTAATCTAAGGTAAGTTGGTGTACTGTTCTAAATTAACCTAAGGGAACTAATCTAACTAACTAATTACATTCACGAAAAATGGGTTAATTACCTTAAAGTGTTATTAGTACATGGAATGATATAAATTGCTAAATGTTCGGGTTAATTTGTAAGTGATGTTTTAACTAATTAAATATATAAATAACTATGTTTAAATAGTGATAAATTAAAGTAATGTTTTATAATTGAAAATATGATGTAGGTGTTAACTTAAACGAGTTCTTAACTAAATGTAGGTGAATTATAACTCTGAAATGACATACATAAAGTTATATAGGTAATTCTACATTCATAATTCTATTTATTTTTAGCATATCCTTTTACAGGACTTAGCTGTCAACACCAGCATCTTTCAGCTGTATGTTGATCTCTTGGCAAGATTACGCTCAGTAGTTTGCCATTGCTTTCTGAGCGGCAGGCTCGGTATCCCGCAAGTTACGAGCGGGGGTCGAACCGCCTCAGCTCTCGCTCCGCTACGAGACTCTGCGTGATAAACGGGATTACAGAGAGAAAGTGTTGTAACCCCACAGCCAGAGAGACCGGCCATAATTCTATTACTACTACAAAAATATGAAGTTATACGCAACTGTTTATAAAAACATGTTATATACATATCACATTTAATTTCTATCTAACTACACTAATTAATTACATCCAGGTGTGATGTCGGAGCACTGTTCTTTGTAGACTGTCCTCGAAAATAGAGTTCAATTAGACAAAGTCTGATTTACGCTCTCATTCTGGGTAATGTTTATACAACTAGTATCCTACCAGTTTGTGTATGTCCACATCTAACACTTTGATCCACTCTAGGGTTGTATAAGTGGTAGTGGTGTAGACAAATACTAATGTGTCTGTTCATGTCAATCATACTGGCACAGTTAATATTACACAGGTTTCGGCGACTGGCGATGGTAACGCACTATAGTGTTTATAATCACCACATAGGGCACTAGGTAATTAAAGTGTCAATGTTTCTGGTGATATAAGGTCGCTCTCTTCTCGTATTTCAGGTATTTCAATGTGAGAATGTCGGCTCAAAGTGTCAGCCAGAGAGTTCAGGCTTCCCTTCAAATATTTGATGGTGAAGGAATAATTTTGAAGTATCAAGGACCACCTGTAGATCCTGTTATTGCGATGGACCCCAGACTGCATGACAGTTAGCGGCGAATTATCGGTTTCAATAACAAACTCTGTACCCGCTAGGATTCTATGAAGTTTCCTCACACAATAGATCACGCTTAAAGCTTCCAATTCAGATGCTGAGTATCTTGATTCAGCCGGGCTGATTTTACGGCTTGCATACATTATTGGGTGGAACATTCCTTCATAGAACTGGCCTAGGACGCCAGAAATGGAAATAGCACTTGCGTCTGTACGAAGGAAATAGGTAAGGTTTTGGTTAGGCAAGCTCAAAATAGGTGGAACGCTAAACATACGTTTCAATTTTGATAAAGCACCAATTAACTGTGCATCTTGAACATTCAATTTTACAGATGCTTTCAAAATATTAGAAAAAACTCTTGTGATTTCAGCCAAATTGGTATAAATTTGCTATAATAATTGACCAGACCAAGCAAACTTCGGACCTGTTTCTTGGTCGTTGGCATAGTTAAATTGAGAATCTTGGTCACAATTCTCTCATCTGTTCTGAGTTGACCTCTGCTGATCGAATGGCCTAGGAAGTCAATTTCTTCCATTCCCAACTCTACTTTGGTTGGTTTTACTGTAAGACCGAATAATCGCAATCTATCGAAGACATGTCGCAGTTTCTGTAAGTGTGATGTCCAGTCTGCGGTATGGATACAAATGTCATCAATATAAGTAGATGTATTAGTCACTCCGTGCAAAAGGTCCCTTGTGAGTCGGACAAAAGTGGCTGGAGCATTACGAAGGCCAAAAGGAAGGAATCGCCACTCATATAGACCTAGAGGTGTGGAGAATGCTCTTAAAGGGATAGACATTGCTTGCATCGGGACTTGCCAATATCCCTTCGTAAGGTCAAGTTTAGAAAAGATACGTGATGCTGACATATCAAGGATAAGATCTTCACATGACGGGATAGGCTCTGCATCGACCTTGGTCACATTATTTAACCGGCGATAATCGACGCAGAGGCGAATCGTCGAGTCCTTTTTCTTGACAAGGACGATAGGAAAAGAATATTCTGACTGTGATTTTTGGATTATTCCACTCGACTCAAGAGATAGAAGTTCCTTGTCGAGACTTTCCCTGTAATTTAATGGGATGGAATAAGGTCGGCATTTGATAGGGGTGTTATCAGTCAGAATAATGGAGTGTTCTATCCTGTCTGTCCTAGCTGGGATGTCGGAAAAAATTTCCCTGTACTCCGTCACTAACTCTATAATTTGTCGTCGTTGCTCGTCTGTGAGTTTCGTTTCTAACCGTGTGCTATCGATTGTCCCAGTCGTGTCTACTGTCGGGACTGGTAATTCTATTCCGTCGTCATCTGTCTGATTAAGTACTGTTGTTGTACTAGCTGTGTGTTCTGTTTCCTGGCTAGGTGTGTTTGCGCTGTCGTCGTCCTGTGTCGCCCTACCTAGTGTAGTTGTTTTGTGTACGTCTGTCGTCCGATTGCTTGGTGTAGGTGCATTCTGTTCGTCTGTCGTCAGTTCTTGTCGTGAGAAATAAGGCTTCAGCATGTTGATATGAAGTATCTTTAATTTTTCCTTTATCGATATTTCATAATCGACATCTGATATCTTTCGTTCAACTTTGAATGGCCCTTGCCATGACGGTAGTAACAAGTTACGTTTATCTGGTAGTAAAAGCAGAACCTTTTGATTGGGTTCAAGGTGTAGGGTTTTGGCACCCATATTTGCATAGTCGCGGTACATCTGGCCTTTTCTCTCCAAAGATGATTTGGCTATTACACACGCCTTCATGATTTTATCGCGTGTCTCTGTTACCATCTCATAAGGTGTTACTGAGGTTGGACTCTCTTCTGTGCTAGTGACTAGCTGACGGTAGATTGTTAGGGGTCCACGAGGGTTCGCCCCATAAACTAACTCGAAAGGTGAGAAACCCGTACTTGAGTGCGGAATTTCTCGATGGGCAAACAGCACCGCTGGTAATAGAGTGTCCCAATAAGATGGGTTCTCTGCTGTTACATTTGCCAGCATGTGTTTTAGATCCCCGTTAATTTTCTCTATGATTCCGTTGCTGCTAGGGTGGTAGGGGCTACTGAAATGCTGTTCTATTCCTAGCAATTTTGTTAGGTTTTGCAGAGCAGTCGAAATAAACTGCGTTCCTCGGTCGCATAAAATGGTTCGAGGAAAGCCAAATCGCCAAAATAGATGTAAAAATACATTTGCCACATCTTTGGAGGTGATGTATTTTAGTGGCACCGCTTCGATCCACCTTGTACAAAGACCCACGAGGGTTAGTATAAACCGGTTTCCTTTTTCGACACCTGATTCAGGGGTCCAACAATATCCATCGCTACACTTTCGAATGGTCTAGAGGCCAATATTGAACGTTGAACCTCGGCTGTTACATGCTTTCCCTTTTTTACTAAATTTTGACAAATGGTACATGACCGACAGAAAAATTTAATATCGTTACAAAACTTAGGCCAATAGAAGTGTGACAAACATCTGGCTCTTGTTTTGTCATAAGCCGAATGTCCAGCAAACGGTGAATCATGCGCAATCTTTAGCACATTTTGTCGGTGTTTTACAGGTAACACCGTCTGCTGAATTTCATGGTTATTGGTGGTATAATAACGCTTGAGAATTCCGTTGTGTATTTTAAAATACCAAGATGCATTTTTAGTTACTTTCGCTCTCTCACCTAACAATTTAAAATAAGGTGCGATAGTTTGATCGGTGCGTTGTGCCTCGATAAACTCTTGTCGTGTGGTATTGTTACTAGCACCGTTGGGTGTTAACGACTGTAACATTTCATTTTGTAGGTCAGTATAATGTGTTTGAGTATCTGACCTCGTTACAACATTAGCCGTGTTTGTTTGTTTCCAGACTAATATTTCGTCATCAGTACACTGCTTTAATGATGGCAAGCAACCTAAAATCAGGTCAGTACAGGGATTCTGCAAAATCGCGCACGTAAATGTGCCGGAAAGGAACGGGGTGTTTATGCGGACTTTTGCCAGCGGGTATTTCTCAATGTTTCCAGAGAAAGCACGGCATTTAACAAACTCACCCGTATAATCTTCTGGCTTAACTAGCTCTCTTCTTACCCCAAGTAAAGTGCTGCCACTATCAAGTAAACATTGGCATGGTTGTTCGTTGACCAGTGCATTGTGGAAATTTAGTCTACCTCTGGAGGCTAGAGCTGAATTAGCATCTTCGTTGGAACATGGTACTACGTGACCACATTTCAGTTTCCCATCCGCATGAAACTGGTGACACGTGTCACATCTATTAAAGTCTAACATATCAGTAACTACAGCCAAATTCTCACATTCATTATATGGTAATACATTTTCGAGTTCAGAATCAACTACACTATCATCGTCAGATGATGTATCTATGAGCAAAGCATTACTAGACTTCATTCTTTGCCTGCCCAAACATTTAGAAGAATAATGGCCATAACTTGAACAGAAGAAGCATTTAACAGCACGTTTGTATGAGTTTCGTGTGTTTTCCTGCTTTTTCATCATCATTTCCAGATGAGCAGGGTATGATGGACTTTTATCACACATCGAGTACTGCGGATGAAATAATTTGCAGTATACACACTGTGGTGGCTTCTGATAGGTGTGTCTTTCTTATGATACTCTTTTTGATTGTAAGACCTGCTAGGTACGTTCTTAACTAAAGCAGAATCTCAGTATCATGTATTGATGTTTTACATATGTCGCGGTTTGAAGAAAAATAAGCTGAACCACGTTTTTCAAGTTGTTCAATAGATTCAATGTCTGCTTGTTGAAGGAACTTAGCAAAAGGGGTAGGAACTGTGGATATGACTTTATCCATCACCATTAAGTCCTGTAATTTATCAAAATTCTTCCCTACTTTTGCCGCCTTAAGCCATTTATTGAATATACTTTGGACGCTTGAAACACAGTCTAGGAACGTTTCAGTTGGCTTTGGTTTTATCTGTGAGTACTGGATCTGATATCCAGGAGCATCGAGTAGAAAATGCTGCATAATCCTATCAAGGATATACTGATAGTTACTTCTTAGATCTGTTGGTATTGACTCTATAAACTTTAATGGCTCCCCACTGAGATTTCTCATATAGATCATTGCCCAATCTTCTAATGGTATTTTCTGACTTTTATGCTGGAATTCTATATTCTCAGTCCAAGCTGAAATTGAATCGCCTTGACTGAAAGGCTTGATGATCCCCTTATATTTAGAGAATTTATTTTGTACTTCCTGACTCTTCTGTTTAGTAGAGGTTATCTGGTTTTTTGAGTCAATCTCCATCTCTTTCATCTTTAACTTCGTTTGTGACTCTACCTCTATTTGCTTCTGCTTTGCGGCATGATCTAACTCTAATTGTTTTTGTTTGGTAGCTTATTCTAACTCCCTCATCTCTTTCTGATGCTGTCTTTCCAATGCTCTTTCATCCCTCTCTAGAGCAGCTTTTCTCTCTGTCTCTTCTTTGTATCTTTGTTCTGCCCATTTCTCTAATTTCTCTCCAGTATGGCCTAGTTCTTTGCCAGCCTGGATGCAGTCATTTAATGATGACATTTTATGGCTTTATGTTATTTCACGACTGATATCAATATAATCTTTGCAAAATAATTTTACAGTTATTATGTGTTAGACATTTACATTCTTCACTGAAAAATAAGATGCATGGTTAAAGGTGTGGTTATCAAAATTAGTGGAAAATATACTCATCTAATCTGCTGAAAAATACGGCACTCGGTATGTTCCACCGTTGTCGTCTGTACACACAAATGATCGACTTGCTTGTACAACTGATGTCTCTGTTTAGTAGAGCATCAACACTTTAGACAAATGCATGTAATATACAATACATGGTTATTATGAATTTACACACTATAGTTTATGCGGTTGGTAACTTGCAAATGTGATATAAATAATAATGAATGATGTTAATGAATGAATGTTATGATAGTATAAATGATCGTCAATGAATTGTAGGATGATTAGTCAAATGAATGTCAATGTCGTCTTGTCTTCACTTTCTATCGTCTCTGACTGAGCTGCGCTCTATGACTTTAGTTTAACCTCTAACTTAATTCTCTTGTGCAACAAGAATTTGCTTTTGCACAAGTATATACGTGAATGTGATGAATCTTGACATTATAACTGTATCACACAAAATGTTTCACAAATGATGGTTAAATTTGTAATTTCGATACATATTTGCAATTTGTACACAATCACAATTTATATTTAACACATTTTCATGAAAAGAATTTACATAAATATCACAAATAACATTTTGTAGAATTTCCGATAATAGTAAATTAAAGTGCTTGAATGTGGTTCAATCCCCACAAATGGTAATCAAATAGTAATAGTAATGGTAATCAAATGGTATCCTATTATACCAAATGGTAATCTATTCATATTTGACGGTGGTTCAAGGTACTTCTGACACCAAATGGTATCCTGCCTGTCAGCAACTCACTTGCGACAGGCATACAAGGATTCCCTACTTTTGCACCACACGAAAGTGACAACTCGTATTGTTTGAAAAAGGATACATTTTATTAGGAGCTGATCGTACATGAGCTCCACGAGCGAAATACCACATCGGTATTAAACATCATAGTATGTTAGTTAGTTAGTTAGTTATCAGTTGGGGTATCTTCGTTGCACTCCGGACATGTCCATAGGTGCTCAGATCCTCCCCCCAGCATATGCATCAGCGTCCGGTGGCTAATAGTACCAGTTCTGTGTTGGTTGACGAGGCGCTTTGTTTTCCCGATGTACCTCTCGCGTCTGGCTGTGCCGATTCTTACTCCCAGGTCTTTCATCCTGGAGAGCGATGTGGAATCACTGGCGTCAAAATCCTCTGTTCTCGCCATATCTTTAAGGGCGTTAATAACATCCGCACGATCCATGGGCTGGCCATCTACAGGGGGTGCAGAGCCAGCCAATTTATCAGCTCGTTCATTTCCCTCGACTCCCGCATGTCCCGGGACGAAGATGAAGGTGACTTTGCGGACAACAGACTTCCGCAGCGACTCAGTCCACTGTCTACGTACAGATCCAGCTTCGACCTTCTGAATCATGCTCATTGAATCACTTAGTACACACACGTTGGTATAATGCTGTGATTCCAGCCATATGAAAGCCTGTGTAACTGCCATCACCTCCATCGTCATGCTGCTCGTGGTCATAGAGTGGGCACCACTGGATTCTTGAACGGTTCGGCCCGCTGAACGGGCTGTAAATGCCCACGCACTTCTCTGCTGCTTTACAACAGATCCATCTGTATAGATGAGCACTTCGGGGCTATCTGAGTGATCATAGATGAGCGCGTTAACCTCTGCATTGACAGCGGCAGGGTTCTGCTCTCTGCACCGTCTGTCGAGTGTGATAATGCAGGAGAAGGTACACTTAAAAGCTGGAGGCACCGGCACCCATTCCTTGCCGGGGTTGATACTGGTAAGACTGCAGACCTGTCCGACGACATCTTCCGCCCGACCCATCCATGATTTGCCCCTCTTTAGCCTGTCACCCTTTTCTCTGAATACAGCGTCATGCAGAGGGTGCTGCTCATCTGCACTTATTTTTAAGTATGCACGAGCTCTCCAGATCTTGATCCTGTGTTCCATTGTCGGGAAGTCAAGGAGGTATCTCATTGCTACACAGCTGGTGTCTCTCGTGCAGCCCAAAATGATGCGCATGGCTTCGTTTTGTACCTTTTCAAGTCTTCCAATCTGTGTAGGGCTGACAGTGAGGATGGCCAGGGCATACTCGATGCGTGAAAGCACAAGTCCTTGGAACAGAAGTAATAGCAGTCTTTGCTCGATATTGGCAGTCGCCATGACTCTCATTGCTGCCAAACCTTTTCGAGCCTTCGTTATGACATAATCGACATGATCTCTGAAGGACAGGCTACGATCAAGCCTCACGCCAAGATATGTCATTGACTGGGTTCTACTCAGAATGCTCCCATCCATTCTTACTGCCGGCAGGTCTGTTTTCACAATATGGTTGTTTAGTGAGAACCATGTAACCGTTGCCTTTGCAGGGTTGACAAGGGCATCGGCATCAGCACACCATGAGGAAATTCGATCTAGTTCGCCCTGCATATAGTTGGCAACCGCCTGTCTATCTCGACCCTGTCGATACACGAGGATGTCGTCAACGAATGATAGAGTCCTACCCCTCCCATCCAACTGTTGTTCAGTGATCGGCACCGTATACACGTTGAATAGTACAGGTGACAGTGGTGAACCCTGCGGCAATCCTGGACATATCGTTATCGGCTCAGAAGACCAACTCCCGCATCTTAGCACCACCTTCCTTTGGAGTAGAACTGCAGCTATCCATCGTACAAGGGGAGGGTGCACTTTCAGTCTGAGGAGGGTTTGCATCAAGTGCTCGAAAGATACTCTGTTATATGCGTCCTCTAAGTCTATGGCGGCCGCACATGTCTCTTCTCTGGCCTGAAATCCTTCGTAAACATCTTGAGCAAAGACCGCCGCATTCAGCCATGACTCTTTGTTGCGTCTGTATCCTCCAAGTGTGGGCGGGAAGCAGCCGAGCTGTTCCAAGTCCCAAGCAAGTCTGTGTGCTACAATTTTCTCCAGTAGCTTGCCAACAGTATTCTGCATCGTAATGATTCTGTAGCCGCTTATCTTGGAGTGGTCTTTGTTCGGTTTTGGCAGCGGCAGCAGGTAGCTGTGTAGCCATTCTTCTTTGACCTGACCCCTCTGGATACTGGTGTTGAATTCTCTGGCCAGTTCTTCCATGTCATCATCTGATAATCACCATTAGGTCACCATATCGGATGCCGTCTGGGCCTGGGGCGGTGTTAGGTGATTTCTTGAGCATCGCACGCAATATGTCAACTGTGATTGTCCATTCTTCGTCTGTCCCGACCCCCTCGCACAACTGAGAGAGTGTTGTTGTGGTCCTCTGTCTGGCGGGCTCGTCTTTCTGGTCAGTCTGTTCTATGTAGCGTGCAAGAAGGGCCTTACCTTTATCCGCATCCGACTTTTTCCATGCGAGGTCTGTGCCTTGAAAGTCTGGAATACCCCTACGTTGTGCAGCACCGTTCATGCTCTTGTGGAGGCGCCAGAATGTCGTAAGAGATTGCTCGGAGCACACCTTCCTGCAGAACTCATCCCATTTGTCGGCCTTGGCCTGTTTGGCGCAGGATTTGAATAAAGTCGTCGTCCTAACGACCTCAGTCTTCAGGTTCGCCAACTCAACCTGTGGCATGTTAGCCTTTCTGGCCTTTTGCCAGTCTTTGACAGCCTGCCTCTTTCCCAGCCACACCTTCTCGACCTCTCCATTCCACCATGGTGGCTGCAGCCATCTTTCTTGTCTCCTACGGGAGGAAGTTAGTTTCCTTCTTCTGATCTTGCTTATGGCGTCTTGACCAGTGGTGTCGTACGGGAAGGCATTGGTCTTGTTTCTTTGACTCATGGCCCCGTCTTTCTTGATCAGGATGACACAAGGGTAGTGGTCACTATCGTGGTATCCCAGTGTGCCCCACCGGCACCTTGGTGCGATGGTGGGCGACACCAGAGCCAAGTCAATGATGCTGTCAGAGTCGCCTGGTCGAGTGGCCATTCTAGTGACCTTCCCATCATTCAGACAGATTAGGGCAGCAGATGCCAGGGCGTCCTCCAACTCTTCTCCCTGTCTATTGGTGATGCAATTCCCCCATTGACTGCCTCTGGCATTGAAGTCCCCGCAGTAGATGATATGCCTTTCATCCATATCGAACAAACTCTGCCATTGTCGCACGTCGACCTTCCCATTTCGCGCATAGACGTTAACGATTACAAGCTGCACTGGTGTCATTATTCTTAATGCCTGCACTTGCAGGGCATCGCTGTTCCAGGCGGACATATCGATCTCAGACACTACTATGTTGTCGCGGACCAGAATGGCCTGTCCGAGGTGCCGCCTGTTAAGGAAACCCTGAAATCCCGCAACATTGACTGTTCCGTCGGTGAGCTGTGTTTCTTGCAAGACTACAATATCGTTTCCGTAGAGTAGTTTTTCAAGAATGGGTCGGCGTTGACTAAATGATGCACAGTTCCAGTACAGTACTCGAACATTTCCGATACCCAATCTGTCACATTTTAAGCGCCTTCTGCGCGCGCCCGCCCTCTTACCACGTTGTGTCCTAGCTGGTCGTCTGGCCGTCATGTTAGGCTTAACTATCGCCACCGGGCGCCGATGATACGCCGAAAGAAGACCGGACGCGCGTGCACGCACTCCGTTGCACGGTCCGAACTCCATTTCACCACGAAAAAACACTTAATCCATACACATTTCGGAAAAAACACGTTCCATTTTACGGGACGAAGAAATGTCCCGCCATCTTGCTCAAGGGAACTCACTCTCTCATCATAGTATGTTATGAAGATGTAATCATATACATCATAGTATGTTATGAAGATGTAATGAGGAGATGATGTTAATGATAATAACTACTGAAGCTAAACTTAAGTCCTAACTATTGATACTGTCCTTAACACCAAAGTATCCACAGCGGATATACAGTCTGTTCCCTACGCCGTCGAGTCTCTGTCTGACCCAAGCTCCCGGTGGCGTGTTCAGCCACGAGCAATTGGTTCTCCGTGCATCCGCTAGTTTGCGTGCTTGGAGTTCCAGCACGCTGGTCACTTGGTTATAGTAACCAGTATTACATGGTTACCTCTCGTGAGGCGGGTTTCCCAGTCTCTTGGGTAACCCCAGCTCACGCACACTCATTGCCCTCTTTGTTGACACGAGTGTGTCCCGTTGTAGAACTATTTATAGTGTTTGTGTCTCTTCTGTCTGGTTTCCTAGATCGCTATCTTCCTTAGCTCTATTTATGATGTACTTAGCTCTTTAGCTCTTACGTAGATCTTTGACAGTCACGCTACAAATAACCTCGTACAGATGTAAAAGTACATAATGCAGTCGTCAGAATGCCAACACAAAGGTCCTCCACGAAAATACAGTTCATCGTCGATGGGAGCGGCAGTCACTAGAAGATCAGCAGTCAAAAACATTTCTGCATAAGGCAAAAACCGGTCATTTCTGCGACACAGCCAGCCACCAGCCAACATGCAGTTCTCGCTCCAAACAACCTCAGGAAGATGTAAAAGCATTTCACACAAAATTCGCAGCTCACAGTGTCGCGCCACGGTTACACTCAGTAGTAGGGCAACGGAACCATACACTTCCAGTCCAACATGAGGAAAACGCGAATGCAAACGGTAGCCATGAGCATAAAAAACCAGAGACCTTAACCTCCTGGCAGAGACGTTGCACGTGCGCCCATACTTGGTGTATGATGACACATTCTATGATAACACATCTCTCGTATTCTGAGTGAAAACTATTAGCATATCGTGGACCAAGAAAAAGCAACATACTGACAATCTACAAGGTATGATCATCGAAGATAGAGCTGAGTTGAGATGAGCTGAGCCAGGATCCGAGGGCATCACTCGTGATATTCTCGTATGTACTCCGTCCTCACATGCAGCAGCCAGCGAAGAGTACCACTATTAATAGTACTGATTATATGCATGTCTGGCTTTTCTTCGAATTCGAGAATATCGGCCAGATCCTCAGGTCACATCCCACAGCACCATTCTCACCAAGCCGTCGCGATCTATCACACTACCGCCCAAAGGGCCTCCACCGCATCTGCTTTATCATGCAACAATACCCCACAAGTGGTACAGAGCCAGCCAATATGTCCGCCTCCACGTTTTCCACCACACTAGCATGTCCTGGAAACAAAATCCAACAGTCCCCATATCCTTGATTGATGAATAAATGCCTGCCACTGTGACAGAAGCACGCCACTCCCCCACCTCTCTCATCATATTTAGTGAGTCCTTCTCAATTACGACACGCGTGTGCTGTTTGTCCTCCAACTAGCGGAAACCCGTTGTGACTTCCTTTATTTCAGACTAGATGTTGTGGTATCGTATGCCAGGCTCTCCTGCACCAAACATGGTCCACCAACCTTCGGCACGATCCTATGCAATTCGTTTACCTCTTAGCACAGAGCCATCAGTGTAGATGATTACATTACCTTGTCTCGAATTGTCGTGGATCAACCGTTACACCTCACATTCAGTGCAACCTGCCGGCCAGTCCTGCATTACCAATCCATTGTTATTATAACCCTGCACAGTTCTGACTTTGCCTCTGACATTCTAACCCACTCCTCAACTCTCCCAATGTTCTCAAGCATGCACACGTCTCTGATTATGTCCTCTGTCTCAGCCATCCATGACTTTCCTCTAATAAGCCGGTGGCCAGTATTAAAGAAAACAAGCGTATATACACATCACAGAAAACAAGCTAATAAGCATATATAAACATCGAAGAAACCTAGCTTATATAAACATCGAAGAAAACTAGCTTATATAAACATCGAAGAAAACTAGCTTATATAAACATCGAAGAAAATTAGCTTATATAAACATCGAAGAAAACTAGCTTATATAAACATTGAAGAATACTAGTTTATATAAACATCGAAGAAAACTAGCTTATATAAACATCGAAGAAAACTAGATTATATAAACATCGAAGAAAACTAGATTATATAAACATCGAAGAAAACTAGCTTATATAAACATCGAAGAAAACTAGCTTATATAAACATTGAAGAATACTAGTTTATATAAACATCGAAGAAAACTAGCTTATATAAACATCGAAGAAAACTAGCGTATATAAACATCGAAGAAAACTAGATTATATAAACATCAAAGAAAACTAGCTTATATAAACATCGAAGAAAACTAGCTTATATAAACATCGAAGAAAACTAGTTTATATAAACATCGAAGAAAACTAGCTTATATAAACATCGAAGACAACTAGATTATATAAACATCGAAGACAACTAGATTATATAAACATCGAAGAAAACTAGCTTATATAAACATCGAAGAAAACTAGCTTATATAAACATCGAAGAAAACTAGATTATATAAGCATCGAAGAAAACTAGATTATATAAACATCGAAGAAAACTAGCTTATATAAACATCGAAGAAAACTAGCTTATATAAACATCGAAGAAAACTAGCTTATATAAACATCGAAGAAAACTAGCTTATATAAACATCGAAGAAAACTAGCTTATATAAACATCGAAGAAAACAAGCTTATATAAACATAGAAGAAAACTAGATTATATAAACATCGAAGAAAACTAGCTTATATAAACATCGAAGAAAACTAGCTTATATAAACATCGAAGAAAACTAGCTTATATAAACATCGAAGAAAACTAGCTTATATAAACATCGAAGAAAACTAGCTTATATAAACATCGAAGAAAACTAGCTTATATAAACATCGAAGAAACTAGCTTATATAAACATCGAAGAAAACTAGCTTATATAAACATCGAAGAAAACTAGCTTATATAAACATCAAAGAAAACTAGCTTATATAAACATCGAAGAAAACTAGATTATATAACCATCCAAGAAAACTAGATTATATAAACATCGAAGAAAACTAGCTTATATAAACATCGAAGAAAACTAGCTTATATAAACATCGAAGACAACTAGATTATATAAACATCGAAGAAAACTAGCTTATATAAACATCGAAGAAAACTAGCTTATATAAACATCGAAGAAAACTAGCTTATATAAACATCGAAGACAACTAGATTATATAAACATCGAAGAAAACTAGCTTATATAAACATCGAAGAAAACTAGCTTATATAAACATCGAAGAAAACTAGCTTATATAAACATCAAAGAAAACTAGCTTATATAAACATCGAAGAAAACTAGCTTATATAAACATCGAAGAAAACTAGCTTATATAAACATCGAAGAAAACTAGCTTATATAAACATCGAAGACAACTAGATTATATAAACATCGAAGAAAACTAGCTTATATAAACATCGAAGAAAACTAGCTTATATAAACATCAAAGAAAACTAGCTTATATAAACATCGAAGAAAACTAGCTTATATAAACATCAAAGAAAACTAGCTTATATAAACATCGAAGAAAACTAGCTTATATAAACATCGAAGAAAACTAGATTATATAAACATTGAAGAAAACTAGCTTATATAAACATCGAAGAAAACTAGATTATATAAACCTCGAAGAAAACTAGATTATATAAGATTCGAAGAAAACTAGATTATATACACATCGAAGAAAACTAGATTATATAAACATCGAAGAAAACTAGATTATATAAATCTCGAAGAAAACTAGATTATATAAGATTCGAAGAAAACTAGATTATATAAACTTCGAAGAAAACTAGATTATATAAACATCGAAGAAATCTAGATTATATAAACCTCGAAGAAAACTAGATTATATAAACATCGAAGAAGACTAGATTATATAAGATTCGAAGAAAACTAGATTATATAAACATCGAAGAAAATCAGCTTATATAAACATCGAAGAAAACTAGATTATAAAAACATCGAAGAAAACTAGCTTATAAACATTGAAGAAAGGAAGCTTATATAAACTTCTAAGAAAACAAGTTTATAAGCATACATACACATCGAAGAAATCAAGCGTATATACATATTGAAGACGAGAAGCTTATACTATAAGTTATAAACAGGGCCATGTCTAGACAACTGAAACACTTTGAAGTACATTGACAAATGGATAGACAACTGCGCGTGATTCATGTTTGGGCATGTGTAAGCTAAGTAAGGTTGGACAAAAAATACCTTTAACAAAATCATCGGTGGCTTTATCAAATATATACACAAGATGGCCGTCCCTTTTCGTAGTACTGCTTCGGACATTAAATGGGCAGTAGTATTTGGCGTCACCATACGTGAAGTTTTTCCTTATAAGTGCCATACAGGAGCCGGTGAGATTGTGGAATGTCCAGCCTTGTGTACAGAGCTGACCTTGTGTAACTGCCAGGAGAGAGATATGTACAAGTGTGTTAGAACAGCCGCCACTGTCAGAATATGACAACATTGTGATGATAATACAAACATGAACAGCCGCGACTGTCAGTATATGACAACATTGTGATGGCAATACAAACATGAACAGCCGCGACTGACAGTATATGACAACGTTGTGATGATAATACAGCCAATGAGAACGGACGATCGAACGAACGAACAATCTTTATTTTCAAAGGATTAAGAATTTGGCAAGCAGGCCCGTCTGAAATTCTGCCCTTTTTCTCTAATTCCTCTCAGACATTATTTCATTCCATCCATCCATCATGTGCCATGCCGGAAAGTGTGGGCGGTCATGTTCTGCCATCTCACTCGATCACCAGATCGTGGATCAGCTCTGTGTTTCTGTATCGACCATGCCACAAGGCCAAGCCATCCAGGTACTTGTTTCTAGGTCTTCCCCTTGGTCTCTTCCCTTCGATCTTGCCAGTTGTCACCAAGTTCTCCAATTCATTTCTTCTCATAACATGCCCAAAAAAATTATGACTGTCTACGTCTAATGTCTCTATTATTTCATTCAACGTCACTTATGAAGATAATCTTAGACAACAGAAGAACAATAAGCATTAATACACATGAAAAATAATCTATAATGCATGACTCACTGAGGCAATGTTTACCATTTTTTTTTTTTTGGCATATCCTTTACAGGACATCGCTGTCAACAGCAGCATCTTTCAGCTGTCTGTTGATTTCTTGGCAAGATTAGTAGTTTGCCATTGCTTTCTGAGCGGCCGGCTCAGTTATCCCGCAAGTCACCAGCGGGGGTCGAACCGCTACCAGTTCTCTCCCGCTGCGAGACTGCGTGATAAACGGGATTACGGAGAAAGTGTTGTAACCCCTCAGCCAGAGAGACCGGCAATGTTTACGATGGACATGATAAATACCCAATGAAGGTGTAACGTGTCATACATATGGTAATGATTATTAACTAGTTGGCTTTTGAGATAATTTACCATTACAATTGTTTAGGGGGGCATGTAGTCTGTACTGAGGTTGTGTTCAAACAGGTTGCGACTGTATGTATAATGAATGATGGTGTCTTTGATTTCTTGTGGAAGATTGTTCAACAACTGCGTGGCAGAGTATGCTAAGCTTGTTTTATATAAGTCTATCCTAGGTTTAGGGATATGAAGTATATTTAGTCGTTCGCTATGTCTTGCGTTATAATTAAACAACGGCCAAAGGTAGCTTGGAGCATTTTGAAATAGGATTTTGTGAATTAGTTTAGCCTTATTAAAACGAGAACATATTAAGAACGAGCAGAAGAAGGTGATTAGGGTAGCGAGGGCAGATTGTGAGATAAGGATACACTGAACAGATGTTGTTAACAGACATGGGGAAAACGAATTAACAAAGTTGATTTTAACAGTGTTAAGAATTGGGTTCGCAGGCCTGTCCCATATTCTGCCTCTATTACATCTCTCCTTTCATACATTATTTCATTCAAGCATCACTAAGAGTGGGGGCAGCGAGTGACAGACAGAACAAACACTATGTTAGATATGTTTATGTGATAACATTGATATAATCATCATCATCATCTTCCACTTATGCCGTCAAGCGTCTTGGGGAGGAATAATTTGCGTTCCAGCGCCCGGTGGACGGCACTGGATAGTGTCATTCCGTGTGGTTGTACAATAATAATATATACAAATAACAATGGCCACCAGGATACATCACCATCATCATACACCTTGATAAATGTGCAAATGTTCATATTTATCCACAAATCTCTGACCTTGCTCTTCCTATTTTGTGCGTTCGCTCGCTTTGAGCTCAAACGTAGTCCACACAATTGCTACTACTTCTAGTGTACTGGACTGATCTTTGCGTGTGGATTAACTACAGAACGTTCTATAGAAGTAAACAAAGACCTACACCTTTGCTTTATTGACTTCACAAAGGCTTTTGATAAAGTGAGACATGTCAACATGATAAGGATGCTTGAAGATCTACAAATTGATGGAAAAGTTCTTAGACTTGTAAAAAACATATATTGGAAACAACAAGCTGCCATAAGAGTTGATAATGAAGTAAGCCAATATCAGCCTATTAAGAGAGGTGTGAGACAGGGATGTGTAATGTTTCCAGATCTGTTTTACCTGTACAGTGAAAGTATTTTCAGAAATATTGAAGATATGGAAGGAATCAACATTGGGGGACGATGCATCAATAACATTAGATATGCAGATGATACAGCCTTGATTGCAGACAATGAATAGGATCTGCAAAATTTAGTAGATGCGAATGTTACACACAGTGAACAACTAGGGTTAGAATTAAATTGTAAAAAGACACAGATTATGGTCGCCACTAGGAAGAACAAATTACCACAGTGTAATATACAAGTAAATGGGAATATTCTTCAACAAGTGAATAGGTACAATTATCTCGGAACAGTCATAACATCTGATGGGAGATGCCTTGAAGAGATTAGAACAAGAATCGCCATGGCAAAAGTAGCCTTTAGCAAGATGAAAAACATACTAACCAATAAAAAGATGTCAATTGAAACGCGAAAAAGAGTGTTGAGATGCTACATAGAACCTGCACTTTTATATGGATGTGAAGCGTGGACAATGAGCAGTCAGGCTGAAAAACATCTGATGGCTGTAGAGATGTGGTTTCTGAGGAAAATGCAAAGAATACCATGGACAGCCAGAAAGACCAATGAACAAGTCCTTCAAGAAACAAATGAAGATCGTAAATTGATTAGAGAAATTAGACGTAGACAGTCAAAATTTTTTGGGCATGTTATGAGAAGAAATGGATTGGAGAACTTGGTGACAACTGGTAAGATCGAAGGGAACAGACAAAGGGGAAGACCTAGAAGCAATTACCTGGATGGCTTGACCACGTGGCATGGTCCAGACAGAAACACAGAGCTGATCCACGACTCTGGTGATCGAGTGAGATGGCAGAACATGACCGCCCACGCTTACCGGCATGGCACATGATGGATGGATGGATTAGCTTTCCCTATTACTAGTGTCCTTCGCCATCTGGCGAGCCTACTCGGACTTCAGAGGTACCTTGGTGTTCTGAATCAGTTTCATGGATGATATTTCTCATTGCCACCTTCTTAGACCAAGAGATATCATTTCTCTCTGTCTATCCTTTCCACTGAAGGGTCCAATATAAGACAGGTTAATGTGTCCAATGTGTAACTCTTTGAAATATAAAGTTCCTCCTTCGCTCCTTCTTCTACTACTGATCAGTGCTGTTCTCACAATGTCCCTCAATGCCCGCTCCTCAGTATATGGCCACATAATATTATTTGTCTCTTTTGTATAGTCGCATACAACGTCCTACTTTGATTCGCTACTTTCAGGCTATCCATCTTGGTTATTCTGGCAGTCCAGTATATTCGTAACATGTGTCTCAGAAACCACATTTCTGCACCTCCATGCTCTGTCGAATTTGTTTGTTCACATTCCGAACTGCTTACGGGTAACATGTAGCGAATACTCCCAGGAAACATCATCATCACCATGCACCGTGCCAAGGGGCGAGCATATGTAGTCACAGACACTGGTCCTGTGTGTTCTTGATATGTTCGACCGCTGATTGTCTTCCGTGCACTCAGACAAACCATCCCACATTTTCTCCATCTGTCGAATAGCGGACCAGCTGGCTAACCATTGAACACTCTTACTATCTGTTGACTAGCGGACCAGCTGGCAAACCAGCAAATATTTTCTCCATCTGTCTAATAGAGAACCAGCTGTCAAACCATCGAACAGTTTCTCCATCTGCCGACTAGCTGACCAGCTTGGAAACCATGCACCAATACAGCATGGACAGGGCCGAACTCGTCCATGCAGCGCTGACGCGGTACTACTGTGTAGAGTCTCGAATGTAAGCTCGATTTCCCTAGTTGGTGTGAATCCTGGACAAGCATGCCAAAACCGTCTTCAAGGGCGAGAGAGGAGGCATGACAAGCATCTCCTAATGGGAACAGTGAGTAGATACACTTTGAGATAGCTGCTGCATCGGAGGACTGACCAAGTGTGGGCATACCCAGTTTGCGGGGATGGTGATCATGATAACATACCATGACATACCATAACATAACAAATAACACAACATAACAGTCGATATTTTTGGTTGTCACAAATTTCATCAGAACCTCTAGTCTCATAACGTGAACACAACGTGACGATCGCTTGGCCCTGATCAATCAATCAATCAGGTACCGTCTTCACAATGACGGTTGGTTGCAATGAATCTCCAACACTGTCTGTCTCTCGACCTGACTGTGCATTCTGTCAGGCTGATGTTCGTCCATCTCTTGATGTTATCTTCCCACTTGTATCGTTGTCTACCTCTTGCTCGCTTGCCCTCAACGTTGCCATCCAGTATGGTTTTTACAAGAGTATCATGTCTTTTAACGTGGCCGAAATATTTCACTTGCCTCCTTTTTTCATTTCTTTCATTAACTCTCTCTTCATTCTCACTTTTCTATAACCTCTGTATATGATTGGTTTTGTTTCCATGAAATACGACATATTCGTCTATATATCCACTTCCCCAGGGCTTCTATTCGACTTTCTAGTTGCTTGTTAAATGGCCAGTCTTCCGCGTCACACAGTAGTATTGAATACACGTAGCATTTGATAAGTCTCACTTTTTTTAAATGTGTTTTTAATCTCTCTAGATGTTAATACTGATTGCATGCTGTTGAAAGCATTTTGGCCATCCCTATTCTCATTTGTATTTCTATTTCATTTCTGCCATCATCTGTTATTATGTGTCCAAGATAGGCGAAACTTGTTACTTGTTCTAATACCTCCCCGTTTACTGTGATGTTCATTGATGACCTTTCGTTTCAACTGCTAATTACCATATTTTTCATTGTTTTTTTTTAAATGTTAATATCTAAGCCACATTCTCTATTATGCCTGTTTACTTGTTCCACTAGGTCTTGTAACTCTTGCTCGCTTTCTGCTAGTAACACTGTATCGGCAGCAATCCTAAGATTGTTTATGATTCTTCCATTGATGTTAATTCCAGGCAGTTCAGCTTATTTAAAATTTATTTTTGTGTATAGGATGAAGAGGCTTGGGGACAGTACACATCCCTGCCGTACTCCTCTTTTTATCTCTATAGGCGACGAATAGTTATTTCCGCATCTAACAGACGCCACTTGTTCCCAGTACAAGTTACTAATAAGTCTGATGTCCTTTCCGTCTACTCCTATATTTTGAAGGCATGCAATTAGTCGTTCATGTTGTACTCTATCAAAAGCTTTCTTGTAGTCTATAAAACAATCGTATATACTTTTTGAACTTCTATATATTTTTCAATTAACATCCTCAAACAGATAATTGCTTCTTTGGTGCCGCTGTTTTTGCGGAAACCAAATTGTTCTTCAGCTACTTGCTCATCCATTTTATGTTGACTTCTTTCTTGTATGATCTTGATTAGTATCTTAGTTATGTGGCTCATTAAGCTAATAGTTCTGTAATCCTCACAATCAACAGCGCTTGGTTTCTTGTGGAGTGTGATGAAACTGGATGTATTTAAATCCTTGGGTATGAACCCATTATATATATATATATATATATATATATATATATATATATATATATATATATATATATATATATATATATATATATATATATATATATAAAACAAAGTGTATGTATATATGTATGTAAATATGTATGTCCTTTATTTGTTCGCGAACGGCCCATCCGATTGAGATGAAATTTTCTACACGCCTTCCTTTCATTCCAGAGCTGTCAACTGTCATAGTTTTTTTTTCTTCTTCCTCCTCCTCCCTCCTCCCCCTCCCAAAATACGTACGTAAATATATGATGATGATGATGAAAGAATCCCCGAACCAAAACGCTAGGGAAAGGGAAGAAAATGACGTCACTACACAGAATCGTCACACGGCAATCATCATCATCAAGTGCCGTGCCGGCTGGCGTAGGCGTTCATGGCTCTCCGTAGATCTCAGTCTTTGGTTTTTTGGATCAACTCTGCTGCTGATATTCCTCCATGCCACGGCAATATCAATAACAATTCATCTTTTTATGTGTAAGGAAGTTATCTACAGTCGTGTAGAAGGGAAGAACTAGACGAGTATGAATTCGGAATGGCGAACTCTCTCCTCCTCTCTTCTCCTCCCTCCTCCTCCCTCTACCTCCTCCCTCCACCCTCCTCCTCTTCCTCCTCCCTCTCATCCCTCTCCCTCCTCCCTCCTCCTTCTCCCTCTTCCTTCTCCCTCTTCCTCTCCCCACCTCCTCCATCCTACTCCCTCCTACTCCCTCCGCCTCCTCCCTCATCTTCCCTCCTTCTCCCTCTCCCTCCTCATCCCTCCTCCTCCTCCTGCCTCCCTCATCCTCCTCCTGCCTCCTTCTCCCTCATCATCCTCCCTCCTCCTTCTCCCTTTTCCCTCTTCCTCCTCCTCCTACCTCCTCCCTCCTCCTCCCTCTACCTCCTCCTCCTCCCTCCACCCTCCTCCTCCCTTCTCCTCCTCTTCCTCCTCCTTTCCTTCCTCCTCCTCCTCCCTCTAACTCCTCCTCCCCCTACCTCTTTCCTCCTCCCTCCTCCTCCTCTTCCACCTCCCTTTCCTTCCTCCCCTCCTCATTCTCCCTCCTTCCTCTCCCTCCTTCCTCCTCCTCCTTCCTTCTTCTCCCTCTGCCTCCTCCCTCTTTCTCTCCCCTCCTCCTCCCTCCTCCTCCTCCTTCTCCTCCTCCCTCCTTCTCCCTTCTTCTCCTCCTCTCCCCTCCTCCTCCTACCCTCTTCTCTTCCCCTCCTCCCTCTCCCTCCTCCATCCTCCTCCTCCCTCTTCCTCCTCCTCCCTCTTCCTCCTCCTCCCTCTTCCTCCCTCTCCCTCCTCCATCCTCCTCCTCCCTCTTCCTCCTCCTTCTTCCTCCTCCTTCCTTCTCCTCCCTCCTCCTCCCTCTTCCTCCTCCTCCTACCTCCTCCCTCCTCCTCCCTCCTCTCTTTTCCTCCCTCCTCCTCCTCCCTCTAGCTCCTCCCTCCTCCTCTCCACTCTTCCTCCTACCCTCTTCTTCTTCCACTCCCCCTCCTCCCTATCCCTCCTCCTCCCTTCACATTCCTCCTCCTCCCTCTTCCTCCTCCTCCCTCCTCCTCCTCATCCCTCCTTCTCCCTCCTCCTCCTTCCTCATCCCTCCTCCTCCTCCTCCCTCCTCCCCCTCCTCCTTCCTCCTCCTCCCTCTCCTCCTCCTCCCTCCTCCTCCTCCCTCTACCTCCTCCCTCCTCCTCCCTTCACATTCTTCCTCCTCCCTCTTCCTCCTCCTCCCTCCTCCTGCCTTCTCCTCCTCCCTCCTCCTCCTCCTCCCTTCACATTCCTCCTCCTCCCTCTTCCTCCTCCTCCCTCCTCCTCCTCATCCCTCCTTCTCCCTCCTCCTTCTTTTCCTCCCTCCTCCTCCTCCCTCCTCCCCCTCCTCCTTCCTCCTCCTCACTCCTCCTCCTCCCTCCTCCTCCTCCCTCTACCTCCTCCCTCCTCCTCCCTTCACATTCCTCCTCCTCCCTCTTCCTCCTCCTCCCTCCTCCTCATCCCTCCTCCCTCCTCCTCCTTCTTCCTCCCTCCTCCTCCTCCCTCCTCCCCCTCCTCCTTCCTCCTCCTCCCTCCTCCTCCCTCCTCCTCCCTCTACCCCTCCTCCTCCTCCCTCTACCTCCTCCTCCCCCTCCTCCTTCCTCCTCCTCACTCCTCCTCCTCCCTCCTCCTCCTCCCTCTACCTCCTCCTCCTCCTCCCTTCACATTCCTCCTCCTCCCTCTTCCTCCTCCTCCCTCCTCCTCATCCCTCCTCCTCCCTCCTCCTCCTTCTTCCTCCCTCCTCCTCCTCCCTCCTCCCCCTCCTCCTTCCTCCTCCTCCCTCCTCCTCCCTCCTCCTCCCTCTACCCCTCCTCCTCCTCCCTCTACCTCCTCCTCCCCCTCCTCCTTCCTCCTCCTCACTCCTCCTCCTCCCTCCTCCTCCCTCTACCTCCTCCCTCCTCCTCCCTTCACATTCCTCCTCCTCCCTCTTCCTCCTCCTCCCTCCTCCTCATCCCTCCTCCTCCCTCCTCCTCCTTCTTCCTCCCTCCTCCTCCTCCCTCCTCCCCCTCCTCCTTCCTCCTCCTCCCTCTCCGCCTCCTCCCTCCTCCTCCCTCTACCTCCTCCTCCTCCTCCTCCCTCCTCCTCATCACTCCTCCCCCTCCTCCTCCTTCTTCCTCCCTCCTCCTCCTCCCTCCTCCCCCTCCTCCTCCTCCCTCTCCGCCTCCTCCCTCCTCCTCCCTCTACCTCCTCCTCCTCCTCCCTCAACCTCCTCCCTCCTCCTCCCTTCACATTCCTCCTCCTCCCTCTTCCTCCTCCTCCCTCCTCCTACTCTCTCCGCCTACCTCCTCCTCCTCCCTCTACCTCCTCCCTCCTCCCTCCTCCTCCCTTCACATTCCTCCTCCTCCCTCCTCTTCCTCCCTCCTCCTCCTTCCTCCTCCTCTTTCCTCCTCCTCCTCCCCCTCCTTCTCCTCCTTCTCCCTCCTCCTTCTCCCTCTTCCTCCTCCCTCCTCCTCGCCTCCTCCTCCACCCTACTCCTCCCTCCTCCTCCTAATCCCTCCTCCTCCCTCCTATTCCTCCCTACTCCTCCTGTCTCCTCCCTCCTCCTCCCTCCTCTTTCCTCCTCCACCTCCCTCTTCCTCCTCCCTCCTCCATTTACCCAAGACAGACAGACAGTCAGACAGATAGTCGGGAATGGGATCTTATATGACTACTTATATAATTTAAATGAGATGCTCTCCACCATGGGATGGGCCGGGTCAGACAGACAGACAGATAGATAGATAGACAGACAGACAGACAGACAGACAGACAGACAGACAGACAGACAGACAGACAGACAGACAGACAGACAGACAGACAGACAGACAGACAGACAGACAGTCGGGAACGGGAACTTATATGACTACTTATATGAATTAAATGAGATGCTCCCCACCAGGAGTTGGGCGATGCCGGGCCGGGTCAGACAGACAGACAGATAGATAGTCGGAACGGGAACTTATATGACTACTTATATGAATTAAATGAGATGCTCCCCATCAGGGTCTGGGCGAAGACGGGCCGGGTCAGACAGACAGACAGACAGACAGATAGACAGACAGACAGACAGACAGATAGTCGGTAACGGGAACGAGAACTTATATGACTACTTATATGAATTAAATGAGATGCTCCCCACCAGGGTCTGGGCGAAGCCGGGCCGGGTCAGCTAGTATATATATATATCATTACATAATTCTGTGATAGTATCGATGCCAAAGCTGGATAAGAATTGTATCATCTCTGTTTTAATCTTGTTAGGACCTGCAGTCTTTCCTTCTTTCATCTTTTTAATAGCCTTCTCTACTTCAACCTTTAATTTGTTTGGTCCATCTTGAATATTATGCAGTGTTGGTTTATTGATCCTGCTCTCCCAGAATACATCTTCTGTGTACTCTGTCCATCATTGCATTATGTCGGTGTTATCAATTATAATTTCTCAATTTTTTCCCTCTGTATACTCGTTTTTTCCGCTTCCTGTTATATTATTTTTCTTCTTTGTAAATCTGTTTATATTTTCATGCAATTCTTCCGAGTTGTGTTTTATTTTCACCAGGTCCTCTATTTCTTTCCGTTTTTTCTGCAGCCACTACTCTTTATCAACTCTGCATATGTGACGTATTATCTCTGTCTATTAATATACACTCTTTAGTGTTCTTTGCTTTCTTTCTTTAAGCCATTTTGCTAAAGAATTCATCGGTTATAAATAATTGCTTTTTCTTATTTATCTTCGCTGGCATGGTTGTATTTGCAATCTGTATACCGATTTTTGGCCGGTTTCCCTGGTCTAGGAGTTACACGACTTTCTCCGTAATCCCGTATACTCTCGTGAGTAATCGTAATCGGTAGCGGGACGCAGAGTGTTTCCAAAGCACTAGGGACAGGTTGTATACTGGCCAAGACCTATTGACGCGTCCTCGTCGAGCGTCCTGGGCAACAGGTCCCTTCGGGGTCCTGGCTAAAGTCAGTAGGATCGCCGATCCCTCCGAAGTCGGAGAATGTCTGCCTGTACGGCGAGGAACCACCAGTCTGCACACCAATAAGCCAGACATGGGACAACGGATACTCACGCAAACCTCAGATCCTGTATGACATCACACTGATGTTGGACAACCGGATGCCTTCATCCGACATACAGGACTTCGCGTTGGAGCTCAAGCTAACGAACACAAGCAAGGAAGCAAGCAAGCAAGTAATCGGTAGCGGTGCTCTCAGTGTCGGTAACTTACGGGGTATGTGAGCCGGTCGCTCAGAAAGCAATGGCAAACTACTGAGCGTAATCTTGCCAAGAAATCAACAATCGGCTGAAAGATGTTGATGTTGACAGCGATGTCTTGTAAATGATATGCGAACAAACAAACAAACAAAAATACTCGTTTTTACACATTCCCATTTTGTATTAATTTTATCCTCAGGATTTTCATGTCTATATTGTTCCATACTTTCAACGATTAGCCTATCGTATGTTTTTTTTTTTTTACTTCAACCAAGTATAGTTGTCTTGTGGCTGGTTGTTTCAATGCCGATATATCTATTTGAGATGTCTTCGATGTTCGTATCCCTGTGTTTTTAAGGTTTATTTGTAATTGTAAGACTACAGAATTGTTGTCAGTGTTGATATCAGCACCAGGGTATGTGTTGGCATTTTTAACATTGTTTTTAAATCTGTTTCTAATCATAATGTAGTCAATTTGGTTTCTTGTTATATCTCCAGGGCTTTTCCATGTATACAGTTTCCTAGGGTTATGTTGGGAAAATGTGTTACAAACAATAAGATTGTTTTCTTCACAGAACTGTATCATCCGGTCTTCTATGTTGTTTCTGTTTCCCATACCGTGTTGCCCTACTATCTGCTTTTATTTAGGTTTTCCAACTTTTGCGTTCATGTAGCCCAGGACCTGGCTTTGATGTGGGCAATTAAACATCTTTGTGGACTGGTCTCTTGAAGAACTTGGACATTGGTCACTTTAGCCGTCCATTAAAGTTTTATCCATATTCGTAAAATACAACATCTCTGCGGCCTCCAATTTCTTTCTGTTCTCTTTAATCGGCGTCCATGATTCATTTTCATTCAATTGTTTGGGCTGTATTTTATATCCTAAGGCTCATTTTCTTAATGCAATGGACGGGGATAAGCTACACATAATGTTCTTTATCTGATCGTAGGATACCTTTGCTTGGATTATTCTTCATGTTATCTGTGTGGAGGCAGTCACAACGGCGTTTCGCTGGTAGAGGACAAACTGCACACTCAAGTCGTGATTGTAACGGACTCCCGGATCATGCAGAGAAAGCGAAGACAGGCATGCTTCGTGCAGAGTGACAGGCTTCAATTTAAACAACAATGATAGGGAGAATCTGTTTACTCCAGGACATGCTGGTGTGTTGGGAAACGAGCAAACTCAAGTAAACAGGCTTACGAATCGGGTCCGTAAGAACTTAGCCACGGAGACCAGCAAAGGACATTTTACAAATTAAAATTGAAGTATTTTCATATATTCCGGTATTGACGTCGGAGACCAGAGCGGAGTGGTATTTTTTTTTTTTTTTTAGATAAAACAACTGCAAAAGCTTTAATGAGATATAACCAAGTTAGTGATAGAATTCTCACTGTCAGACTTAAAGGCCATCCCAAAAACACAACTCTAATACAGATGTATGCACCTTCTTCAACAGCAGAGGACGAAATTAAAGATTTTTACAACCCACTACAAGACACATTAAATAAGATTGATCATAATGATATAGCAATAATAATGGCATATTTTAATGCAAAAGTAGGTAAAGGAATAATTGAAAATGAGAGACACGTTTTAGGAAAATTTTGATTGGGAAATAGAAATGATGCAGATGACAAATTAATTGAATTTTGCATAGAAAGTGAGTTATTGATAGCCAACACACTTTTTAAACAAGACCCAAGAAAACTCTTCACATGGAAGTCCTCGGACAGTATTACCAAAAACCATATTTTATGTTAATACAAAGAAGATTGTGATCAAGCATAACATCAGCAAAAATCCTACAAAGTGCAGACTGTAATACAGACCATCAGTTACTAGAAGCAGATCTGAAATTAAAACTCAAAAAGCTTACCAGAGGAAAAAAGGCCACTTCGTTTGGATCTAACAAATATACCAAATGTAAACAACGTAGAAGTTAAGACTCGTTTTGGGGTATCGATGTCTATACGGGAGGAAATGGCATCCAATGAACTGGCAGTACAAGCTGACGGTGATGATGATGATGGTGATGATGATGATGATGATGATGATGATGATGATGATGATGATGATGATGATGCATAAAAACGTAGTTACGTACCCGGCAACTGTAAAATGAAAACAACACCAATCAGGAGCCATATTTCAGAAAAGCGAACAGCCATTCTTGGAACCAGCGCAATAGAGAATGCCGCGGGACACGGCCGATGTTCTTGAGACTGTTTATGTTCGTGGCTGTGGTTTGGAGCAATTGTACGCTGTGATTTGCATATCATGCAGACTTTACCATCAACACTGGTGTGTTTCTGAAAAAATAATTCGAAATAAAAATCACGCAAACTTAAGAACATAAAAACTGAGAATATGTTTGTGCAATTAAAATGAAATAGGTCATAAGACTAACAGAACAGGAAGTTAGAGTAGTGTGGTAGAAACTCAAGGCCAGAGTAGTAAAGTAAAGTAAAGTAAAGTAAAGAAAAGTAAAGTAAAGTAAAGTAAAGAAACACATCACACGCCTACGTGCATAAGGCAAGTGATGGTAAACCCATATTTGTATAGTCCAGTCGGGACTGGACGGATCACGTGGTCTGTATGACGCCGGCAGACTTGACTTCCCAAGTCAGTTCCTGGTACCATCTTAGGTTGGATCGACCTGGGAGTCATACTAAGTTAATGTAGTAACTAAATTAATGTAGTAAATAAGTTAAAGTAGTAACACAATTTGTGTAATAATTAAGTTGATGTAGTAACTAAATAAGACAAGAGACTAAGCAAGATACTGTATCCAATTTTATAAGAAAACGCGGTTCCATATGTTGCTGTATGTAGCCGGGGCGCAGTGTTGCGGTGAGCGCCCAACATTGCTTAAATACCCCAATGGTTCGTGAATACATAACCTATGCAGCAAAAGTCCAACTCCTGGCCTTCACGTGGCGGAACTGTTTCTACTAACAGGAGAAGGGGCGACGGCAAGTATCTGGCGCCTGAAAATAACCAGTGTGCTCTAGATGTGTATACACATACATGCATGTGCAGACACGTGTGTGCGTGTGTACACATCTAAACTCGAGTGAGACCAGTCTGTTCTAGCAAAGGAAAGGTGCTGAAGACGGAGGCAACCAGCCAGGAGGCGCGCCACAGAAATCGGGATGCCACGCAATTACGCAAAATGGAATATGTCGACTACTGCTAAAAGTTATGGTGCTCGCCCTGCTTTGGACCCCCAGGCAGGTGCAGTGCCGGGCCCTATGTCTCGAAAGGGTCCAACCTCTACTACTGGAGGTCCTTCTCAGATGTCCTGTGGAGCCAGGGGACACGAGAATGGAACGGCTGGCCATACTAAACAAAGACTTAAAATAATGCACTGGAATGCGGAGGGAGTCCAATAGAATTAGAAAACATCCTGGATCAAGAAAAAGTAAGCATATGTTGATTGCAAGAAACTCACCTCAACGAAAATATAGCCTTCAAAATCAGAGGCTACCAGTGTTACCGATCTGACCGAAAAGACAGGCGAAAAGGTGGGATACTTACCCTTGTAAAAAATAACATCACTGCTTCCCAAATCGAAGTCTATATGGAAGGGGCTGAGTATCAGACACTTAAACTTAAAACAGGCTATACAGACCTACATCTGATCAATTACTACTGTCAAAGTGACCGCCCACAGGCACTGGACACACTACCATTAACAGAAAAAATGATTGTGTGTGGCGATTTCAACAGCCACTAGCAGAGTTGGGGCTATGATCACATGAACCAGAAAGGAGAGAGACTGGAAGACTGGCAGGATGAGAATAGATTCATCTTGGTTAACAAGCCGTCCGACCCACATACTTTCTACTCGAGATCATGGCACTCTACAACTACACCTGACCTGGCGTTTCATTCACCAGACCTGGAGTGGAACATTACACGAATTGTTGGGAAACAACTTGGTGGCAGTGACCATCGGCCAGTCTTTCTAACTGTAGAAAATGAGCTTGTAAGTGAAAGCAGCACCCTCTCGAGATGGAACTACAAGAAAGCAGACTGGGCAATGTACAGGAATCGCACCAGCTTACTGGTTAGAAACCTGAACAGTGAGAAAGACATAAATAAAGTAGTTGAAGAGTTTGGGAAATGCATACTACAGGCAGGGCGAGAAACAGTACCAAGAGGAGCCCGTAAACAATATAAACCCTACTGCAGTAGTGAACTGGAACAGTTGCATAATGATGTGAAAGTATGTAGAAAGCAAGCAGAGGCCACACCCAGCCAAGAGCACCACAATAAATTCCAGCATGCAAAAGCCACATTTCAAAGGGCCAACCTGCAGGCTAGACGGAAAAGCTGGCAGGAAAAAACAGAGTCTCTGAACTTTGAAATAGACACAAGGAAGTTGTGGAAGCTAATAAAACAACTTAACGATGAGGGCACAGGGAGAAACTCAATAATTGCACTACATAAAGATGGAAACATCTTAACAAGAAAGCAAGCAGCTGACCATTTTGCGGACTCATTCGCACAAGATAACAATATCAAAATTAGTCCAGAGAAACAACAAGAGATTCGAGAGAAACTACAACATACAGGGCAGAAGGAAATAGTACATGAGGTTCTGGAGGCACCCATCACAATCAGCGAACTGGAGCTAGCCATATCAAAACTGAAAATGAGAAAGTCACCAGGAGCTTATGGTATCTCCAATGAAATGATCAGGAACCTAGGAACAGAGGCCAAAGCAAAGCTGTTGCAAATCTTCAATAACAGTTGGACCTTAGGCAGTGTTCCACAAGCCTGGAGAGAACCAATCATGATACCCCTCCTAAAATCAGGGAAAGATAGTTCCATTGCCTCTAGCTACAGACCAATTACAGACTGCAGTGGTACATTGAAAGTAAAAACATCCTTGTGCCACAGCAGGCTGGCTTTAGGCAGTGCTACTCTACGGAAGATCAGACAACTTACCTCTCTCAAGAAATTGAGGATGCATTCCAAGAGAAGAAGCTGGTGCTTGCGGCATGGATTGATTTGAAGAAAGCCTTTGACAAAGTCTGGAAAGAAGGTCTCATGAATAAACTGAGAAACTGCAAAGTCAATGTAAGGATGTACAAATGGGTAAAAGCATACTTGCACAACAGAAGAGCCCGAGTACAGATAGAAGGACGAAAGAGCAAGAAAGTACTACTGCGTCACGGTGTTCCCCAGGGCGGAGCCTTGAACCCCACACTTTTTCTAATCTTCATCAATGATCTCGTTGCTAATCTACCGCATGGAATTAAAGCGGCAATGTAAGCCGATGACCTGGTTCTATGGAGCACAAATGAACATGCATCAGTGGCCACCAGATTACTACAAAGAGCTGTAGATACATTTTTTGCATGGGCAAATAGATGGTGTATCAGCATAAACACTGACAAGTGCAGCATCACCCTATTTACCCTCTCTCCAAAACAAAAGGCAGGGACCATCCAGATAAATGTAACACCCCTAAGAGAAGATAAAGAACCAACATACCTTGGAGTAACATTTGATGGCAGGCTGACATGGAGAAAGCACATCAACAAAGCAGTAGCAAAAGCCAGAAGGAAAATAGCCATCCTGAGAAAGCTAAGTGGAACCACATGGGGAGCCAATGGGAAAATACTTAGCAAAGTTTATCAACAGAGCATACGACCACACCTGGAATACGGGTCAACTGCGTGGTGTTCGGCATAAAAAACCACACTACAAGAGCTGGACAAAGTGCAAAATCAAGCACTTAGAGTCACCACAGGAGGGATGAGATCAACCCCTATAGTGGAAATGGAGAAGATGGGGAGGACACAAGCACTGAGTGAGCGCAGAGATACGAAAACGCTAATACAAGCAGAAACGTTCCTCAGCTTGCCAGGCCACCCTATGAAGAACAGATTTGAAAACCTAGCTATGGGGCGGTTGAAAAGAAGTAGTTTTATCCACCAGGCCAAACGACTCTGCAGAGAAACCACCGATCTGCCCACAGTTGGTATCCCCCTAACAACTATTCCAGAGCGAACTCCATGGAAAGATGAGCATAGACTATCATTACAAATCCAGACAAAAGTGAGAGGAATATTTGACAAGGAAGAACAGAACAGTGTGCAGCGCAGAACAGCCACTCTCAGCTTCCTTGATGAAGAATACCCACAGGACCTCTGGATCCGAGTCTACACAGATGGGTCAGCACAAAATGCTGTTCGAAATGGAGGAGCGGGAGTGTACATAGAATACCCAAATAATACTAGGGACACAGCTAGAGTACCGACAGGAAAGTACTGCCATAACTACGATGCTGAAATTGAGGCAATCAAGATAGCAACAGAGAAATTACTAAATACCAGCAATGGTACACAGCCTGTGGTGCTATTGACAGATGCAAAATCAGTACTCGAGGCGCTCCTGTCTGGGAAATTGCCAGTACTAAGGACACTACTTTCTGAACTTAGCAGTCAGCATAAGGTCACCATACAGTGGATACCATCCCACTGTGGAGTACCCGGAAACGACAGAGCTGATCAATTGGCTAAGGAAGGAGCCAAAGAAGAACAGTCTGATGTGCCCGTTACATACCAACAAAAGAAAAGAATGATCAAATCAGTCAGAAAGCCACCAAAACCTGCTCAAGATGACTACCACAGTATGGATAGACCAGAACAAGTCATTATTCTGCGCCTCAGAACAGGCACAATAGATTACGCAACCACATGTATACAAAATTCAAGATTGGTGAAACAGTCCATGTGCACATGTGGATTGGCGTCGCAGACAGCAGAGCACATACTCCAAGACTGCCCAAAATATAACATATCTAGGCAAACCTTCTGGCCTAGAGAGACGACAGTGGAAGATAAACTCTATGGACCGATGTGTGAACTGAAAAAGACAGTTCAATTCATAAAAGAGACAGCTTTGCAGTTATAGACATATTTCAAGCGAACGAAAGAAGAAGAAGAAGAATAAGAAAACGCCGTTAGAACTACATCGGCCATGTACTCAGAATGGACAAGACAAGGCTCCCCTACCAAGCCCTCATATGGTCACGGGTAAGGAAAAGAAAACGGGGAAGACCAAGAGAGACCCTGCGTAGAACCATCATCAGAGAGGGCTCATTCAACGGCCAAGTGAACATCCAGATCTACAACAGGTAGCAGCGAACCGCCAGACATGGAGAGCCATGACTTCTGCCCTATGCGCCGCCTTACGCCCTTACGCCCAAGAGGAAAGACTAACTAACTAACTAACTAACTAACTAACTAACTAACTAACTAACTAACTAACTAACTAAATTAGTGTAGTAACTAAGTAGTGTAGAATCTAGGTAATTGCGGTAACTAAGTTAATGTAGCAACTAAATAAATGTAGTTACAAAGTTGATTTTGTAACAAAATCAATGTATTAAATAAGTTATTGTAGTAAGTAAATTATTGTAGTAATAAAATTAATGTGGTAACTAAGATAATGTGGTAGCTAAATTAATGCAGTAGCAATGTTGATGTGGTAACTAAGATAATTTGGTAACTAAATTAATTTAGTAACAAAGATAATCTGATAACAAAGATAATGTGGTAACAAAGATAATGTGATAACAAAGATAATGTGATAACAATGATAATGTGGTAAGTAAGATAATATGGTAGCTAAGTTAATGAAACAATTAAGTTAACGTAGTTACTAAGTTAATGTATGACCTAAATTAATGTAGTAACTAAATAAATGTAGCTACTAAGTTAATGTAGTAACTAAGATAATGTGGTAACTAAATTAAGGCAGTACTAAGATAATGTGGTAACTAAATTAATAAAGTAGCTAAGTTAATGTAATTACTATTATAATGCAGTAACTAATATAGTGTGGTAACTAACTTAATGTAGTACCTAAGATAATGTTGTAATTAAATTATTGTAGTAAATAAGTTAATGCAGTAACGAAGATAAAGTATAGTATCTAATTTAAAATATTATTTAAATTATTGTAGTAACTAAATTAATGTCATATCAAAGATAATGTGGTGGCTAATTTAATATGGCAACATAGATAATGTAGTAAATATGTTAATATAGTAATTACTTTAATTACTGTAGACCTATGTGAATGCCTACAATTAGCAACATGTAGCACCAGCGGCATTATAAAATAATAATACACGCGCAATGCATTGCCATACATCCAACATGTAACATACAATGTATTACTTCCCCTTTGGCTGTAGCAGCATGTGATCAATGCCTAAAGTCTGTACGATGAATAATGCACAACAAATGTAACTTGCCACATCCTATCCTTATGGCAGTGTGAAATGGTATATCCAGGATTTGAAATAAAATGACGCTAACCAAGTAGGCCTATATTGTATGAAGCTGTGGTGTGACCTCCATGAAATGTACATGATATATGTCATTCCAAGGAATAGGTCAGCATTGTGCAACACAGCAAATGCTCATGACTCAAATGATAAATGATTCTGCATCCGTGATTGCTTGTTTCATTGTGTAAACAATTTAATACCATCGGGTTTTTATCGTACCAATGATCTAAGAGAACTCGTGTAAATTACAACTAGTTGCTTGTCTGACTGTCTGTGTGAAGCAGGGGAAACGTAAGATGAGGCAGATAACGAAGAAAGTTAGAAAGATAGAGATATGAGAGAGATGTGTGGAACGAGATAATGGTATGAAAAATAGTTAAAAGAAGAAGAAGAAGAAGAAGAAGAAGAAGAAGAAGAAGAAGAAGAAGAAGAAGAAGAAGAAGAAGAAGAAGAGAAGGAGGAGGAGGAGGAGGAAGGGGAGGAGGAGGAGAGGTCTTTTTAGTGTCACTACTCTGATAAAGGAGAAAAGAAAGACAACTGTGCGTGTTCTTGTGTAGAGATGTAGGATATAATATCCTAAACGAGGTCAGTGTAACAGAGTGAACGGGTAAATATCAACAGATGACATCGAAGCCTTGAATAATATCAAATGGCTTTTATTGGCTGTAATTATAAACTAGATATAGCATCTTGCAAAACACACCCGGACTGATCACAAGCTAGGATGGAACTGTTTACTCTTTATACGTCACCCGTGAGCTTTCCTAGCGATCGTGCTTTCAATAGTGCTCACGGGTGCAACATTTCCTAACCTTTCTCTATTTCCCCCTAACTAACTATAACAGAGATGGAGTTCTGTTATATCAGCATGGCTGAATGAATGAAGAACGCTGGCTTTTACATTTCCGATATGCTAATGTCGAGGAAGCGGGTTCAACCCCTACACGATCAGCCGGACTAAAATGTCGACTTCTCGACCTTGACTTGGTGACGTAAATGACAAGTAATTTTATAATTCGAAGTGCTTTCACCAGATGGCGAGGGGCAGGACACTGAAAATAGAGAAGGCTAATCCACATGCAAAATCCAGACCAGTACACTAGACGTATTAGTATTAGTACATTTATGGTCTACGCTTGAGTTCAAAGCAAGCTAACAACAACAACAAAACCCTTAATAGTGTTCTGTGATAGCCAGTCAACATAAACAACAACAATCTACACACGAGTCTCAAACCCAACTACAAAGTACAGCAACTAACCTACACAAGCTAAGACAAACCAATGAAATAAAGGCTAGATGTTTATATCTTTATTGTGCTCTGGAAAATCTCCATGTACGAGGGCGCTTCAAATGAACATCTGAAAAGTGTGATAGAAATAACATAACCATGCCATTGTCTTGTGGCAGGTAAATATTTTTGTTAAGTATGTCAAGAGTGTTAAGCACGTGACGTCACCGTGCAGACGAGCACGGTTACATCATAGAGTAGTTTAAACATGGCCGACCAACTTTTGACATGCACCAAATAGGAGAAGCGTTATTATTATCAGATTCTTGATTAGTGAAGATGTAAAACCCATGAAAATCCATTGGCGTATGGAGGTCCAGTGTAGTAATGCATGACTGCCAGTCCGGCAAGTGTACAAGTGGAGTAGAACATTTCAAAACAGTGTGACTTCTGTGGCAGACTGTTTACGACCGGGTCAGGCACACCGAGGTGTGACACCAAAGTCGATTGCAGCCGTTAAGGGCTTCGTGCAGGAAAACCGCCGATTTTCCTGGAGTGATATTGCCGTACGTCTTGTCACCAGTCAAGGTTCAGCACACCATATCATCCATGATGTGCTTCAGTACCGCAATGTGGGTGCCACGGCAGCTTACTCCAGAATTGATACAATGTCGCAATGATGCTTGTCAAGAGCGTTTGCAGTGCTTTGAAGCAGAAGGTTATTGTTTGCTATCAAGAAGAGTTACTGAAGATGAAACATGGGTTTACTACCACAAGCCGGAAACAAAGAGAGCGAGCAAGGAATGGGGCCATCCCTGCTCACCGAATGTAAAGAGAAGCAAACCTCATACTTGTATTCCTGTTTTATCTGTGATCCTGACATCCAGGTCCCTTTTCTAAATTTGCTGGGTTTGGTACCAGCAATAAACACAACAGAGACAGGTATTGTCTGACACTCATAGAAGTAGAAGAAGCAAGTAGAGACTAGAGGACGCAGTAGACAACATAAAAGTTGAAAGCTATAGTTACTGACTGGGATTCGAACTTGTTACTTCCAAATGACGACAGCGCCTCGCTGCTTGCCAACTAGACAACCCTGGAAAATGTATCTTCATTAACCAGGGATATCATCAACATGAACCCACAAGTATGAAATACGGACATAGTTCGTATCTAACCATTGAGATAGCACCAGGAGATTGAGTGTCATGATTACGTATGTTTTTAAGTACACAACACCGTGTGTTTTCTATCTAATGTTTATCCAAACTCAACATCTTGCTTACAGTTACACCCAAAGTGTCTGACACACACGATATATCAAGTGTTGACTGCTTTCTGCCATTTTTAGATCAACTAGATGTGCAGAAAGATTGTGAGAATGGAAACAAGCCTCATCCTCTAGTGTTGCATGACATGAACACCAAGTCCTCTGTCTGTCACAGATCACTGTCTTGTTGACTTACACTCATTATCATTAAGGCAGACGAGTTCACAAGTGCTGCGTGTAAATCCTGTCTCTTTACTGGGGTCCTTCATGCTGACATGACATCTCTGTACTTGACAGTGTGGTTCTGGAGATAGATGTGCATGCTGTCATTGTACATGTTTTCTTCATGCTCACGTGACATCTGTGAACTTGACAGTGTGATTCTGGTGAGTGACAATACGATTGAGAATTGCACTCCTGGCTCGATGAGTTATTAGTGTATTGGAAACCTTTGGTTGTTCTGTGCACTGTTTTCGTAGTTCAGTGTGTTGTTAGATGTTTCAGAATGTGGGGGAAGCAATGAAAGGCCGGTGTGGTATTAGGGCAGTAGCTACAACAGTCATCAAGAATACCTGGACACAATTTAATAAACGGGCCTGGAGAGCTCGTTGCGGACAGGAGGGCTTAGATTCCATGGTAATTTACCAGCAGTCAACTGAGGCGGAAACCTGAGTCCTGACATAAGATTCGATCCGTACCGACCCCTGACAATCATCATCATCTCAGAAGTCGGAGTGGGTTCGCCTGATGGTGAGGGACATTGGTAATCGGGAAATCTAATCTACACGCACAAATTAGTTCAGTGTACTAGAAGTAGTAACGTGTGTGTGTGGACTACGTTTGAGTTCCAAGCCAGCATAAAGGATATCATCATCAAGTGGCCTGTCGTGAGCAGAACGTCTTCCCGTGAACAGACATTGGAAATGTCTCTCTACCATAAGCCAGATTCTCTCTACCATAAGCCAGATGTCTCTCTACAATACGTCATATGTCTCTCTACATTCAGCCAGATGCATCTCTACCATAATCTAGATGCCTCTCTACCATAAGCGAGATACATCTACCATAAGCCAGATATTTCTTTGCCATAAGCCAGATGTCTTTCTCCCTTAAAGCAGATGTCTTTTTACTGTAAGCCAGATGCATCTCTACCATCGGCCAGATGTCTCAATACCATAAACCAGATGTATCTCTCAGATAAGCCAGATGTCTCTCTACCATAAGCCATGTATCTCTTTACCATAAGCCATATGTCTCTCTACCATAAGCCAGATGTCTCTCTACCTTAAGCCACATGTCTCTTTCTCTCTTAAGCTAGATGTCTCTTTACCATAAGTCAAATGTCTCTCTACTATAAGTCAGATATCTCTCTACCATAAGTCAGATGTCTCATTACCATAAGTCAAATGTCTCGCTACAATAAGTCAAATGTCTCTCTACCATAAACTAGATGTCCAACCGCTGGGCTGTCATGTGTAAATGTATCACTACTGTAACAGAATAGAACCCCAGACGGCAACACATTCCTCACTAGGATTGACCCACTTTTGGTGGGTGTGCAGTATTTTGGGTGTGGGGGTGCAATTCGCGGTGTCCGAGCCTCGGACCATATTTTATTCTCGATAAGTTGTAGCGAAAGTTGTGTGAACTCACTGGCCCGATTAAGATAACGCCAGATTCTGAAGGGCCATAGAAAATTCTATGAGAAAATCGGAATGTATGAACATTCCGGAAAATGTGAAGAGTCACGTCGGGGTAGGCCAACTTCAGGAGAGTTCGAGAAGTCGAGTGAGTCGATGGACCATACTTCCGGAGGGGACTAGCAAAACCATTAACAGCTGATCTTCGAGACAGAGGGGTCGTCTCTAAGTCCAGTGTATTTGATACCTTGTTTGAAGATCCAGATAAGGAGCTACACAGAAGACTGTTGAATCTAGCGATAGTGAGACGCAGCGGCCACGGGGAATGCCAGCTGTATTGTATGCTTCATCTGAGGGATAATATTGTCCGGCGTGTCTAATGGATACACAGCCTGTAGTTTAATCGGAACAGAATGTTCTGGATGTTACTTTACCCACGTGTGGCCTGATACGTGAAGCCAAACAATAGGGGCTATTGTATATAGCTATCGGACAGAGTCGGACAGCGACAGACACAAGAACAGATCTTCCTTGTTTAGTCTAGCTGTATTGTGAATTTCAGGAAAAGTTTACCAGCGCAGCTGGGACATCTTCAAGCAACCTTGGCCAGTATGGGGAATGATTGTATCTTTTATTCTGATACTCACCTCCTCCTTCTGACGTAATTGACTGTGATAGGCAGAAGGGCTATCCTTGCCCTGAGTAAACGTAATCGGACGTTTAGGAGTCTATCAGCTGGCTGGTATACACAGGTCTATTAGAGATATGTTTGAAGTCAGACCCATAGAAGTGGTCTGAGGCTAGAAGAGCTGACCACACGTTAATGTCAGTATGATATTATTTCGTGACGTATTAATGACAGGTGAGATGGAGTGGTACATAGGGTATCTTCTTACTTTCAGGAACCCCTTTTCGTTTCCTGTTTTGCCGGTCTGGATTGATATGCCGCTGATGAGAAGAATTCCCTCCAGTCAACGTATAGAAGACGACCGGGCCATCAACCTAACGACTTCGGACGAAGCTAAGATGACCGAGCTAGCTGAAGTGGCCGACTACACTCGGGTCGGAGAAACAGCCGGGCGGCCTAAAGAACGTTAATCCTGACTAAGCTCGAGTCCAGAGAATATCCGGGAGTTCGAGGAGGATTAGGTGAATGTATCCTATCACCTGCGTCCACATCATACTACTGACAGGACCGATAGAATGAAGAGACAGTCCTCCAGAATATTCTCACCAGATCTCAGTGTTTCTATCTGTTTGTCTAGTCCGTGAACGTCTGTCCTGAATCTGAATCTTCATTAAAGATTCTTAATTTATTTGTCTTGTGACTGTTGTCCTATAGTCAGTTAGTGATCGGTGTGTGTTCTAGGTTAGTCTGATAGGAAATTAACGTCCGTGCATCGTCCCTGTGGCAACGAGAGAATAGGAGGCAGAAATAACTGTATAACCCCAACATATACAAATATCAACAACCACTGAGATCCGGGCCAGTGTTGTTACATCTACCATAAGCCACATAACCACCCTCTGTGGCTGCCATATGTACATTTCTCTCTACCATAAGTGAGATGTCTGCACTCTGTAGCTGCCATGTGGAAATGTCTCTCTAGCATAAGTGAGATGTCCACCCTCCGTGACTGTTATGTGTAAATGTCTCTCTTCTATAAGCCAAATGTCTCTCTACCATAAACCGGATGTCTCTCTACCATAAACCACATGTCTCTCTACCACTAACAAGCTGTCTCTCTACCGTAAGCCAGATGTCTCTCTGCAAAAAGCTAGGTGTCTTTCTACCAAAAGCCAGATGTCTCTCTACCATAAGCCATATGTCTCCCTACCATAAACCAGATGTCTCTCTACCATAAACCAGATATCCACCCTCTGTTATCATTTGTCAATCATGTACCACACCTTGAATCCATACACCTTGTCGTCCTCCACTTCTCAGCCTCCTCGGTACACTTTCCTCCACGAAGGAAACCAATTGCAGACTGTTCTTCACAGATGCCCTGATCACTGACCATCGACCCGAACGGCAACACATCGGACTTCAGAGTTGAGGATTAGCCTTCCAGAGATTCATAACCACTCACCCACATACATCATACCAACCCACCCACCTACACACACACTCACACATACACTCACACATACCCACCACCCACACAAACACCCACACAGATGTGTGGAAGCCGCGCTGGAACAGTGGCTGTCACTATTTCTGGCCTGTCTGGTGGTCATCTGTTTAGTCTGGACAACGAGAGGACTCAGGCAAATTGTAAACATCCTTCCAGGTACGGATTCAAACCTGTGACCAGTAGAATGGCAATCAAGCGTCTAGCCAGTACACTACCGAGGCTGTCATACAACATTACATTACATATTGAGCTTTATAAATATACTTGCACCGATTTATAACCTGGCGGTGTTAACGAGAATTAATGAAGAAATCTGTTTTAATGAAACTAACAACATAACACTACATATTAAGCTTTATAAATATACTTGCACCGATTATATACTCTGGCGGTGTCAACAAGAATTAATGAAGAAATCTGGATTCATGAAACTGTCATAATGACGCTGAACTACTTTGCTACTCCCGTGATAATCTCCGTTGTTGTTAACGCAAAATCATGTTTCCTGTGTTATCTTTCAATTGACTTTGTTTATTCTGTATTTAATTTCACTTACATTATAACGTGTATGGTGTCTAACAAATCTTGACAGACAACAACAACTTTCTAATTATCCACACATTTTTTACGTCAATAAATTTATTTCACTCGAACGGAAAACATGTTCCACGCGTTAAAATGTTCGTTGAAAGCGTTTATTGTTTTCAGAAAATCTTGGTTACACTACATAAACACATGGAAGAAGAAGAACACTCGAAGCTGAAGGAATGCAACAGCAGTAAAGTTACACCAGTAACACCAGCAATATGTAGATGATAGCGACATCAGTCAACCAGCTATTGACGGCAAAATCACAACGAACAAATTTAAAATGGGAAATACATGTAAAATAGGAACATGGAATGTTAGGACCTTAAATTAGTTGGTCAAGTTGAACAATGTGATAATAGGAATGGAAACCATGAAAATGAATATTTTAGGCATAAGTGAGATGAGATGGAAGGGATTGGGAAACATTATAACCGACAGACACACAATAATATATTCTGGAGGGGATACACATTAGAAAGGAAGTAGGAATAATATTTTTTTTTTTTTTTTAAATACACACAGCCAAGTCAATTAATGATTACTGGTGTATTTCATATAGAGTTATTATGGTCAAAGTTATAGGCAAACCAATAGATATAAATATTATACACGTATACGAACCAACAACAAAGTAGTAGTGCTGAAGAAACACAACCCTGTTTACGATGAAGTAGACATGGCGAGGTCTCAACTTAAATCACACGAAATAAAAATAATACTAAGAGATTTTAAAGTAGGGAAGACAAAAATTTAGTATGTAGTGGGGACTTATGGTTTAGGTACAAGAAATGAAAAAAGGAGACAAACTAACACAATGGGCAAATATCAAGGATATGATAATTGGAAACACCTGGCTTAAACACCATACAAGACGTCTTTACACACTGAAAAGCCCTGTTAAGAAAATACTTAACCAAAGTGACTACCAACTTATTAATAAAAGATTAAGTTATGCGTTAAATAACGTTAACACAATGTCTGATGCTGAATGTAATAGTGATCACTTACCAATATGTGGTCAAATGAAAATAAGATTGAAGAGAGGAAAAGAAGTGATTAAGAATATGAGAATAAAAAAGATGCACTGACACCAGATAAAGAAATTCAAGAAGTATACAGCGTGACTGTGGAAAATAGGTACAATGCAAAAGCTAAAATACAGAGCATAAATGAGCAATGGGAAATGTTAAGGGACCCCATTAATCAAACAGGCAAACAAAAGATACTACCAGAGAGAAGCAAAAAAACAAAGAAAAAATGGCTGACTGATGACATCTTAAGGTTGATGGACAAAAGAAAACAGAGTAAACATAACAAACAAGAGTATGATAAGATAAATATAGAAAAAAAAGAGATAAATGTATGAAGGCAACAGAAAGTTGGTTAAACTAGCAGTACATAACAATTACATATGTGTAAACGTGTTCTTGTGTAAAGTATTATGTTAGAAATAATAAGCATTACATAATAATATGTGCTTAAAACACAAACACAATTTCAGACACATATAATATATATTTATATTCAATAACCCACAGACACACACACACACACAGACACACACACACACACATATACACTCACACACAAACGCACACACACGTGTGTGTGTGTGCGTGCGTGCGTGCGTGTGTGTGTGTGTTGCATATTTATCATAGATAACCCAGACATTCAGACACATATATATTATACGCGGGCTATTCCAAAATCATCATTTCATTGGCCGGTAAGACTTTCAACAAACTGACAATAACATCTAAATACATATAAAAGTTACATACATCACATCATTATTTGTCCACATAGTCACCACCTAAAGGCAGGCACTTGCCGTGCCGTGGCATGAGTTATTGTAACCCCTCGTCATGGAATGGCGCAGCCAGGGTACTTAGCCAGTTGTTTACTTCATCTGTGAGCTCCTCGTCGGTGTCGTAGCACTGGGTAGCCAGCCAGACATTCATCTTGCCGAAGAAATGATAATCGCTTGGTGCAAAGTCATGGATTTAAGGGGGAGGTTGAAAATTTCCGATTTAAACTGCCCAAGTTTTTTATTTTTGTTTTTTGTTTTTGTTCGAGCAGCAGTGTAGGGCCGCGCATTGTCGTGCAGGATAATGTCGCTACTGGTGAGCATTACGCTTCTTTTGTGTGTGATCGACCGACGAAGCTTCTTCAGTGTTTCGCAATTAACTTCTGACGTTATTGTGGTGCCTAGTGTCATAAATTGCGTCAACAAAATGTCCTTGCGGTACCAGTACACTGTAACAATCAGTTTTCGTTGCGAAAATGTTTGCTTGAATTTTTGAGGTTTGTTTTGTGAATGCGTCCACTATTATGACTGTTAATTCATCTCTACATTCACGAAGTGATCCCATGTCTCCATTCAAGTCACTATTCTGTCGAGAAATGCATTACCTTCTTCCCAGTAGCGCTGTAGGAACGTCAAAGCTGAGCCCATTATTTAAGCTTTGTGAACGTCAGTTAGTTGCTTTGGTACACACCGTGATGAAAATTTGTAATAACCTAACTTATGTGTGACAATTCGAAACAGACTAGCCCTAGTAATATGTGGAAATTCGCTAGAACAATTTGACATTGTGAAATGGCGCTTTTCCACTACTACTTGGTTGACTGCCTGAATGAGCTCATCTGTCACACATAAATGTCGTCCTTATCCACAGTTTTCATGCCTATTTTCACGCCCATCATCCCTAAATTTCCCGCCAAAATCCCATAAAGAATTGTCACGCATAACGTTTTCACCGAACACACGTCACAATCAGCGTTAAATTTCGGCTGCATTTTGATCTTCTGCATGAAGAAAGCGAATCACACGACGAATTTCGCAGCTGGCGGAAAGACAATAACAGTGCCCGTGTTTATTCGTTCGTGATTCGTTAACCACTGAAAAAAAAAAAAAAACGCGACTATTCGCGCGTGAATGTTGACGTGTGGTGAGCTAAAAGACTACTGAATGATGCAAGAAATGAACTGTGTCGTTTTGGAAACCGGTTTATTTTTACCAGCCAACCGGGTATAGATTTTGGAGTATATTTATAATAGATAACTCATACATTCAGACACATAAATTATATATTTGTAATGGATAACCCACATATTCAGACACATACATTGCATATCTATATTGGTACCCACATTGAGACACAAATATTATATATTTACAATGGATACGCCACACATTCAGACACATATATCATATATTTATGATGGATAAGCCACACATTCAGACACATATATTATATATTTTTAATGGATAAGCCACACATTCAGACACGTGCATTATGCATTTATAATGGAAAATCTTGAAATATACGGGTTGTATGTAAGCCGATTATTTTCTCGTATTGTGAGTCCTCTGGGGCTTGTGCTTCCGATACCTCTTCTAAAACATGGCGTGATCCTAGTTTGATAATATAGCATACACATGTAAAAGTTAGTTCAGGTTCTTTATTGCCAATACAATTTAATCTAATGAGAGTTCGGGTTCTGTCTCTGCTGTCATTGGTTCATGTCTCTCATTCATATCCTCACAGGCATTCATATAATACATTCCACAGCAGTATGCCTTCCATCTTTCTATAATTTTTCTAGATTCTGTTAATGTATTTTCCACCTTGTCACACATAACATTTAACTGACGTTGAACATGTCTGGTAAATTACTTCACTTCCTTGAATATTTTATAATTTCTTAATTGTTGTGATATTGCTCTATTCTAGTACAACAATTGTGTATATATTGGTTTTGTTTGTCCTTTCTTTGTTCTTTCTCATTTCTCGTGTTAAGGATTTATACTTCATCCTGACGTCATAGGTTTCTCCTCATCTCTGTTTCAGTTCCCTTCGTTGTTTTATTAATTCTTCTTCTTCTTCTTCTTCTTCTTCTTCTTCTTCTTCTTCTTCTTCTTCTTCTTCTTCTTCTTCTTTGCGTTCATCCGCAGTGTGTTTTCAGATGTGATTGCGGTATGTCCAGTTAGGCACCCTTGAGTCGAAACCCTCAGGCCAACACATCCGACTTTTAACGTGCAATTTTGACCAGGCTAGCATTCCTGGGAGACTCTCACTTTTGTGGTACCGTCCACATCCCAGCTGGTCAAGTTGGAACAGTCGAAGACTTCACGGTCATCCCTCAATGGAGGGCATGGACAGTCCATGGAATTTTCCGCCATCCAGGGTGGCTTCCATAATTGCAGAGCCGACACATAGTGCCCTGGTGCTGGGCTCACCCAGGGAATCGTCACGTCCTGCTCATGGTTGCTTTAATTCCTCACTTCAATATACTGGGCATTTCGTTCGACGCGGGCCGTTCCCTCACAAACCAGACAGGTCTGCAGACGGTATCCTCTCAGCGAGTTTTTGATTCGGACAAGTGCTTGTCGTTGTGCCCGGACAGACCTGTTCCTGGTACGATGGACATTCGGAAACTAGTAGTCAGAGCTGTTCCGAACAAGAGCGGTATTCGGAGAAATAGGTAGACAGAGCTTTTCATAGCACGAGAGACATTCGGGCGAGACATTTCACTCGGACGTAAATGCGTAGTGCCAATTTTTATTTTTGCCACCCGTAGGACGGCACTTCCGACTTCGGCGGACATTTTTATCCCCAGCGATCCCCGGATGAGAGGGCCTGGTCTTTTCTCGCTCACCGATCGCGCACGGAGGTAAGGTGCTGAGCCGGCAGGACATGTAGTCTACCTCGTGAGCGAGTTCTAAATATAGAAGAGTGCCCCAATCGCATGAAATGGTTACGAAAAATGTCTGTATCTATACTCATAGAGAGTGTAGTCAAAGGCTGGAAAACGTCTCAATAACACGAAATGGAACGCCTGGCTAGCGAACCCATTGCGGGGTCCGAACTCCAAAGCGATAGCTTACTTAGTGGATGTCGCCCGTAGACTGACCGTTCCTGGTTTGTGCTTGAGCGACCAATGGCAAGCCAAATGCCCAATAGATGGAAGTGAGGAATTAAAGCAGCCATGAGCAGGACGTGGCAATTCCTCAGGTGAGCCCAGTCTCAGAGCAACATGTGCCGACTCTGCAACTATGGAAGTCTCCTTGGATAGAGGGGAATGCCCATGGTCTGCCGCTGCCTTCCCTAGAGGGTTGACCGTGATGTCTTTCACAGTTCAATCTTGACCAGCTGAGATGTGGGCGACATCACAACAATAAGTCTAACGTCCCTCAAAACCGGAGGAAGGCTAACCTCATTATTAATTCTAAAATGTCTGATGTAATCCATGGCTAATGTTACTTATTCGTGGTCAGAATTAGATCTTTGGCAATTCCTCAGGTGAGCCCAGTCTCAGAGCAACATGTGCCGGCTCTGTAACTATGGAAGTCTCCTTGGATAGCGGGGAATGCCCATGGTCTGCCGCTGCCTTCCCTAGAGGGTTGACCGTGATGTCTTTGACAGTTCAATCTTGACCAGCTGAGATGTGGGCGACATCACAACAATAAGTCTAACGTCCCTCAAAACCGGAGGAAGGCTAACCTCTTTATTAATTCTAAAATGTCTGATGTAATCCATGGCTAATGTTACTTATTCGTGGTCAGAATTAGATCTTTGGCTGCTGATATCAATATATCTCTAGCTTGTACTGCCAATTCATCAGGTGTCATTTCCTCCTGTGTAGACATCAAGACCCCAAGGCGATTCCTCACGTCTACGCCGTGTGCAGCTGGTATTGTTATGAGATCAAAAGTGGCCTTGAACCACGGGAAAGCTTTTTGAGTTGTACTTTCACATATGCTTCTAACAACTGATGATCTGTATCACAGTCTGCACTTCGTAGAGGTTTTGCTGATGTGATGCTTCATCTACATCTTCTTTAAATTAAAATATAATCTATCTGATTTTTGGTAATACTGTCCGGTGACTTCCTTGTCAAGAGTCTTCTTGGATGTTGTTTACAAATTGTGTTGGCTATCGTTAATTCATTTTCTGTGCAAAATCATATTTATTTGTCATCTGCATAATCTATGTTTCCCAATCCAAATTCCTTAAAACGTGTCTCTCATTTTCAGTTTTTTCTGTACCTACTTTTGCATTAAAATTTCCCATTATTATTGTTATCTTATTTTAACATAATGTGTCTTGCAGTGTGCCGTAAAAATCATCAATTTCATCCTCCTCTGCTTCTGATGTAGGTGCATGTGTCTGTATGAGAGTTGTATGTTTTTTGGATGGCCTCTAAGTCTGGTATTGAGGATTATATCGTTAACCGGGTTATATCAAATTACAGCTTTTGCTATTGGTTTACTGTCCTCTGACGTCTCTACAAGAATATATGAACAGAATTCCATTTTCATTATTACAATGTTCCTTGCTTCTTCTGCGATGTTCAATAAATCCTAACATTTTAATATTTAACCACTTAGTCTCATCATATACTACCTTAAGCTTTCCCTAAAACAAACTTCCCACATTCCACATTCCTAGTCACACCCTGCGTCTTAGTCTAACACATGGGATTTCCTTGGTAACACCGACGGGATTATCTCCGTCATCACGATTACTAGAAATGGCGACTGCGTCACACGATTCCCCAGTGTTATCTTATCTGCCTAGCCTGATAGTCTTACCACCAGATATCTTTCTTGTTGTGTTTTCATTCAAGGTTGTTATGGTTTCTTGGCAACTTTTGCAGAAGGCAGATTGCCGTTGCTTTCCTTCTGAGAAGTGGCTGTACAAGTCGGTGGCCATAGCCATTGACTCTACTGAAGAGATCATCTGTCTATCGCCGCAGCGTATAAACCATAACCAACAATAATCTTTCAGTTGCTCTCACACTTCATCCACAAACTGCTTCCATGGCTTAACGTAACCCTTACGGGGTGGGCTAAACGGGTCCTTAAAATTTTATTTATGCTAGTGTGTACTTTTATGTTCACGTCTAGCCATCCATCCATTCATCATGTGCCATGCCGGTAAGCGTGGGCGGTCATGTTTTGCCATCCCACTCGATCACCAGTGTCGTGGATCAGCTCCGTGTTTCTGTCTCGACCATGCCACGAGGCCAAGTCATCCAGGTATTTGCCTGTAGGTCTTCCTCTTGGTCTGTTCCCTTCGATCTTGCCAGTTGTCACCAAGTTCTTCAATCCATTTCTTCTCATAACATCCCCAAATAATTTTGACTGTCTGCGTCTAATGTCTCTAATCAGTTTACGATCTTCGTTTGTTTCTTGAAGGACCTGTTCATTGGTCTTTCTGGCTGTCCATGGTATTCTTTGCATTTTCCTCAGAAACCACATTTCTACAGCCACCAGATGTTTTTCAGCCTGACTGCTCATTGTCCAAGCCTCACATCCATATAAAAGTACAGGTTGTATGTAGCATCTCAACACTCTTTTTTCTCATTTCAATTGACATCTTTTTATTGGTCAGTTTGTTTTTTATCTTGCTAAAGGCTACCTTTGCCATGGCGATTCTAGCCATGATTCTCACGTCTAGCCATGTACATCATAATCACTTTATTGGTATCAAATTGTATATGCATATGACAATGTAAATGTTGTGTAACCTATCATGCTTAAAAATGTTTCTTCGTTCCCCCCCCCCACCCCCCCCCCCCCACCCCGAAGAGATAAAATGTATACTACTTTTCAACATGACACCAACCACAATAGATGCATGAATATTGTATTGATAGGAGATCTTATTTGTATGTTTACAGGAGACCAAGTTAAGACACAGATACGAAGAGTTGACAGGAGTAGACGCAAAAGCTGGTTCTAGCCGTAGTCCCGGGGGTACCATGAACGACACCAACATGGTAGCCACGTAGCACCCAGACACGCACTCCAGCACAGGTTTGATTAGCTATAGTCCCGGGGTAGCGACATGGTAGCGACGTAGCACCCAAACACGCACCACAGCACAGGTTTGATTAGCTATAGTCCCGGGGTAGCGACATGGTAGCGACGTAGCACCCAAACACGCACCCCAGCACATGTTTGATTAGCTATAGTCGCGGGGTAGCGACATGGTAGCGACGTAGCACCCAAACACGCACCCCAGCACATGTTTGATTAGCTATAGTCGCGGGGTAGCGACAAGGTAGCGACGTAGCACCCAAACACGCACTCCAGCACATGTTTGATTAGCTGTAGTCCCGGGGTAGCGACATGGTAGCGACGTAGCACCCAAACACGCACCCCAGCACATGTTTGACGCTACATGGCAGCTACGTAGCAAGGTCAGATGATCTCCCAGTATAATGGAGCACTCCGGCATTTTTTCGGCCGCAATAAATAAAATAAAAAATAAAATTTGCAAAAGTCGGCTTTGTAATTCGTTCCCACCCCTCTCAGAGGATGATAGCAACCCGAGTGTGTATACACACAACCTGCCAACCTCAGAGAGGATGTGAGGTATTGGTTCCACCACATATATATAGATTAGGCAACCCCTTCTTGGGTAGCTAATCGAAACGAAATGTTTGCGAACCTAGAAGGTGCCCAATCTTCACTACGACAGCCTAGAATATTGAATGGTTGTACATGCAAACCATTACATTTCTAGACCTCATGAGTGTGATGTGGTTTAACCAATTAGACCACGCCGACGAACCAGATACACATCAAGATTATGTGGTCATGAAAAACTTCCGCGTGTTGACTTGGGAAACTTGAGATGTCAAATTTATTACTTACATGCGTCAACTCACAGTCAAGTACACAGTCAAGCTAATGTAAGTACTTCCGCATTGTGGTGCAACAATTTAGAATGTTGTATAAGCACTTCAACTACAGTAATTAGCTTCCGCGTGCACCAATGCTGTGTTTACAGGGGCGAATCTACAGCAAAACAAAAAGGGTGATACCGGCATGTTAGAGATGTGCCCACACTTTACAAAAATGGAGACCCACCGGGTGTGAGTGTCTGAAGCTCGGCACAGAAATGCGCTTCGACCGCCCCAGCTTCTGCCTTTATTGTTTTCGTCACAACGCTAGAGGAAAGCCGGGTGAGGAAGAGTGCATATTGTGTGAGGTTAGTATCAGGAAGCCACACGAGCTCTGTGAGTGCTGCACGTCATATGTACTCCATAACATGATCTGGAAGTTTGAAATGGAGACCGGCATCAAGCTACCACTCTACAAAAAGGATGAAGTTAGACCACCAATTTGAACCAGCGCGAGAGTTAAATGAGCCAATCAATGAGTTCATGTCAGTGGTTAATGAAGCTAAAGATGACGGCCCGCTGTGGGAAGAGGTGCAGAAGTCGCTTCTGCCTCAAACAGCTACGGAAACACCTGCAGGGTAAAGATTTGTTTCAGTGTGTATGGCGTGGCACCAACATCAAGCAGCCAGAATGCCTCTGCATACCATGCAAGTTCAAAGAGGACTGGGATGGATAAAGAGTAACACCTCAAACTAATATACCGAACTGTGTGTGGCTCTAAGGCTAGGTGTCAGAAGACCTGCCGAGGTTGGTACTGCCACAAGCATATGCAACGACTCGCTAAAGATAGTAACCAAACCGTGTGTGTGATGTGTGATGTGTGATGTGTGGTGTATGATGTGTGATGTGTGATGTGTGATGTGTGATGTGTGATGTGTGATGTGTGGTCTGTGATGTGTGATGTGTGATGTGTGATGTGTGGTGTGTGATGTGTGATGTGTGGTCTGTGATGTGTGATGTGTGATGTGTGATGTGTGATGTGTGATGTGTGATGTGTGATGTGTGGTCTGTGATGTGTGGTGTGTGATGTGTGATGTATGGTGTGTGATGTGTGATGTGTGGTGTGTGGTGTATGGTGTGTGGTGCCAGCTCTATATAACCCGAGGATTTGTGTATACCATACAGCAACACCCTCGCAGTGCGTCTCAACCTCGAGAGTCATTCATCAAAATGAAAGAGGCTATGATCGTAGAAAAACGCGACAAATTAGAAGGTAGCGCCTCAAACTAAAAATGAAGAACTGTAGGTTTCTTGTGAGTCTTGGGACCTCAAACCGATGTGAGAATAGGTGACAAAGTGAGTACTACTACAAATATAACCACCTACTCAAAAATACTCCAACACTATCTGTCTCTTGCCTTGACTGTACATTCTGTCAGGCTGATGTTCGTCAATCTCTTGTTGTTATCCTCCCACTTGTATCGTTGTTTGCCTCTTGCTCGCTAGCCCTCAACCTTGCCTTCCAGAATGTTTTTTATAAGAGTATCATGTCTTTTAACGTGGCCGAAATATTTCACTTGTATCCTCTTTATTTCTTTCATCAACACTCTCATCAATCTCAGTTTTTCTAGGACCTCTGCATTCGATTGTTTTTGTTTCCATGAAATACGACCTATTCGTCTGTATATCGACATCCCCAGGGCTTCTATGCGACTTTCTAGTTGCTTTTTCAATGTCCAGGCTTTGGCGCCATACAGTAGCGTTGAATACACGTAGCATTTGACATTTCTCATCTTTAATGCGTTATTAATCTCTTTAGATGGTAATACTGATTTCATGCCGCTGAAAGCATTTTTGGCCATTCCTATTCTCTGTTTGATTTCTATTTCACTTCTGTCATTGTCTGTTATTATATGTCCAAGATAAGAGAAACTTGTTACTTGTTCTAGTATCTGCCTGTTTACTGTGATGTTCATTGATGACTTTTCATTTTCACTGCTAATTATCATAGTTCTTGTTCTTTGGATGTTAATATCTAAGCCACATTCTGCACTGTGCCTGTTTGCTTCTTCCACTAGGTCTTGCAACTCTTGCTCACTTTCTGCTAGTAACACGGTATCGTCAGCATATCTAAGATTGTTTATGATTCTTCCATTGATGTTAAGTCCAGGCATTTCAACTTGTTTAAAAATTCTTTCTGTGTATAGGTTGAAGAGGCTTGGGGACAGTACACATCCCTGCCGTACTCCTCTTTTTATCTCTATAGGTGACGAATAGTTATTACCGCATCTAATAGACGCCACTTGTTCCCAGTACAAGTTACTAATAAGTCTGATGTCCTTTCCGTCTACTCCTATATCTTGAAGGCACGTAATTAGTCGTTCATGTTGTACTCTATCAAAAGCTTTCTTGTAGTCTATAAAACACACATATATACTTATTTGATCTTCTATATATTTTTTTTTTCAATTAACATCCCCAAACAGATAATTGCTTCTCTGGTGCCACTGTTTTTGCGGAACCCAAATTGTTCTCCAGTTACTTCCTCATCTATTTTATGTTGAATTCTTTCTTGTATGACCTTGAGTAGTATCTTAGTTATGTGGCTCATTAAGCTAATAGTTCTGTAATCCTTACACTCAACAGCTCTTGGCTTCTTCGGTAGTGTGATGAAAATGGATGTTTTCAAATCATTGGGGTATCATTGGCAACCCAGTATTATATATATCATTACATAATTCTGTGATAGTTTCAATGCCAAAACTGAATAAGGATTTTATGATCTCTGTTGTTATCTTGTCAGGACCTGCAGTCTTTCCTTCTTTCATCTTTTTAATAGCCTTTTCAGCCGTTAATATTTTTGGTCCATCTTGAGTATTATACAATGTTGGTCTGTTGCCCCTGTTGTCTCAGAATAAATCGTCTGTGTACTCTGTCCATCTTTTTATTATGTCAGTGCTATTAATTATAATTTCTCCATTTTTTCCCTCTAGTACAACCGGTTCCTGTTATATTATTTTTCTTCTTCGTAAATCTTTATATATGCTCATGTAATTCTTTCGAATTGTGTTTTATTTCAAGATCCTCTATTTCTTTGCAATGTTTCTGCAGCCACTCTTCCTTGGCAACTCATTAATGACTAAAGAGAAGTTATAGAAATGGGACGCGGGGAGTGGTAGCTTTTGGGTTATATCTTTTTATAATAATTTTACTTATTACGGTAAATTTCTGGATTTGACTTCTCATCATACGGAATAATAAATGAATAAATAAATACCTCATAAATACACCCAATAAATAAATACACCCATAAATACCTCAATGGGTCGGCAAGATACAACACACAGGCTTGGGGGAGCCCAGTGGGGCCAACACACCGGAAGTTTCTCGCTTCATCAATTGATAGGCACATGCTCGAAAGCGGCCATGTGATTGATAGAGACAGTGCCTTTCGCGTGTTGTTTAACATACAAAATACTCGCTTGTTAAAGTTTGCTGAAGCGATAATGATTAATCTACACAAGCCAGCTTTGTGCAAACTGAAAGACTTGTTAGTCAGTTTAAAATTACCGTGGTAGGCAATTGACATTACTGTGCGCACAAGTGTATATTTCAGATTGAAGGATTTATCTAGGTATTTCACTTTATGCTGTGTGAATTCTGCAGTATGTACCTGACGAGATGCAGCGAAATATGCCAGGCAATAAATCGTGCAATCTGTTGTTGTGTCTTCGTTATTCAAATTCACTACGGGAAAACATTGTGTTAAATAATAAATGAATCAATATATACATATTTATATAGACAAATATACACGGGACTGTATTACTGCATAAATATAGAAAGCCAGTTCAATGCTAAATAAAACAGATACTTAATTACACAGTGATGCATGCAACGGTAAGTTTCAAATCACTTTGGTCAAATAAAAGAAAGGGAAAAGGAGGAAATTACTCAAACACAGACGGAGATTAATAAACAAAAAAAAAAAAGTAAGAAAGACAGTTGAACTTTTAAAGGACGAAGGCTCTATTCGGTACCGTTGTTTTTAAGTGTTCATGACTGAAGGCTTATATTCATGGTCAGTAAGTTTCATTAAATGAAGTTTACTCAACCTGTCATGCGAGTTGAGATGGCGAAACATGACCGTCCACGCTTATTGGCATGGCCCATAATGAATGTTAATACTTTTTTTTTGGTATCTACGTTGAAACACAAAACGTTTTTATCCGTTTGGTGAGTGGAGGTTATGGCTGCGCATGAGATGAACCATGTTGTTATCTACAACTTTTGACAGGGTAAGGTAATTATTGTTATTGGCACATATCTGTTGTAAGAGAAATAACAGATATGTCTGTTGTATTGTGCGGCTTCTAATTGATGGTATTTAGTTATATCCTTCAATACTCTGATGTTATGGAGCGATGATAGTGTGAAGGCTAGCTCAGTCGTTTGGTGGTCTAGTGGTCCTATGATCATATATCCCATCGATGGAAGATTGTACCATGGTCACGCGGTCCTGGAATATATCCAGCCTCATTAAACGTGTTCCACAAATTCGTATGGACGGCATGAAGACCTGTGTTATAACAACCACATTACCCATATAGTAAAATCACACGGGGAATCCTTTGAGGTCACTTACATAGTTCATAAATAAACACACAGATTATTACTTGGCGCTCATAGAAGTGAGAAGAAGGAAGTAGAGACATGAGGACGCATTTGACAACCAAAATATTTAAAGCTAAAGTTACCGACAGAGATTCGAACCTGTCACTTCCATATAACGACAGCGCCTAGCTGAAGGAACAAGTGAACTTCGATACATTACCAACTAGACACCAGGCATCTCCATACCCACGCCAGTCAGCCACAGTTACACATTGTAGATACCTTATCCCTCAATCATCCCACAGACCTCACCAATTCTCAGCCAAACTCCTCCACACAACCTGACCACTCCACGGTCCTCACTTATTCTCCACAACACTCCTCATCACATCCCTATCACCCCACCTAATGTATTAACATTCCCTTAACCACGTGAACCAGATGTAGTAACGACCCCCTTAACCACGCGAACCGGATGTAGTAACGGCCCCCTTAACCATGTGAACCGTATGTAGTAAAGGCCCTCCTTAAACACGTGAACCGGATGCAGTAATAGTCCCTTAACCACGTGAACCGGATGTAGTCACGCCTTCCTTAACTACGTGGACAGACCCGACCACCCCAATTCATACCCACGCTACTCCACCACAATTACACACTGTTGATACCATTAATCTCAACCACAATCCTGACCACCCTATACCCACGCCACATAAATATGTGTATGATGATAGTGTTTAAGCCCTACCTGGTATATTTCTCATCAGTATGAGACACGATTGGCAGCACATGAGACAGAAGGCTGTGGACAGATATGATCAACAACTCCACACAGCATAGACTATAAGAAGGAGCTTTTCTGGGCGGACCACTTTCGCATGTCGAGCTATGTGTTCTTGATTTGTGGCTGCTTTATTAAGATAAAACACACGCAGACAAAAGTGAACGTTCGCATAAAAGTCTGTATCAACAAACAAAACCTGAAAACAATACGTCTTTCACTTACTACAAGTATATAGATTAGGAGTACACATATGCACGTGACAGTTGACCCGGGCTCCAGCCTAATATGAGTACAAGGAAGAGTTCTGGGAAATAAAGGCGCAGGTATGATTGTGACCACATCTTACATAGGTTGCCTATTAGTATCGCCCTCCAATGATGATTCCTTCCATATCGCCTATATTTCTGAAAATATTTTCACCGTACACGGTTTTTAAAAAAAAGATCTGGAGACATTACACATCTCTGTCTAACACCTCTCTTAATAGGCTGATATTGGCCTATAATTATCAATTATTACGGCAGCTTGTTATTTATAATATATGTTTTTACAAGTCTAAGGTCGTTTCCATCAATTTGCAGATCTTCTCACTTTATCGAAAGCCTTTGTGTAGTCAATAAAGCAAACATATAGATCTTTGTTTACTACTATAGAACGTTCAATTACTGTTCTCAGTATATAGACAGCATTTACAGTGCCCTTGCCTGTTACAAACCCACAATGTTCTTCTCTTATTTCAGGTTGTATTTTCTTCCTAATTTTTTTGCATTATACATAATTCATGATGTGTATCTTCAGTAACATATATTGTATTCAGCAGTCTGGTAACTTTATCTATTCCATGTTCTTATAAAGCACTAGCTGACCCGGTCCGGTTTCGCCCAGCCCCTGGCGGGGATCTGTCTGTCTGTCTGTCTGTCTGTCTGTCTGTCTGTCTGTCTGTCTGTCTGTCTGACCCGACCCGACTTCGCCAAGCCCCTGGTGTTGAGCATCTCATTTAATTCATATAAGTAGTCATATAAGCTCCCGTTCCCGACTGTCTCTGTCTGTCTGTCTGTCTGTCTGTCTGTCTGTCTGTCTGTCTGTCTGTCTGTCTGTCTGTCTAATAATTTATTGGTTGCAGTTAGAACAACCTTAGATAAACGAAGACCAACTTACAAAAAGCATTAGAAAGAGCACTTGAAAGATCTTTACATCTTCCCCCAACAATTAACTTGGGTAAATGGAGCGGCAGCAACAGCAGCAGCAGAAGAAGAAAAAGGAGGAGGAGGAAGGAGGAGGAAGAGGGAGGTGGAGGAGGGAGGAAGAGGTAGGAGGAGGAGAGAGGAGGAGGGAGGAGGAGGAGAGAGGATGAGGAGTGAGGAGGTGGGAGGAGGAGAGAAGAGGAGGAGGGAGGAGGAGGGGGAAGGAGGAAGAGAAGGGAGGAGGAGGGAGGAGGAGGGGGAGGAGGAAGAGGGAGGAAGACGAGGGAGGAGGAGGGAGGAAGAGGAGAAAGGAGGAGGAGAGAGGAGAAGGAGGGAGGAGGAGGGAGGAGAAGAAGGAGGAGGAGGGAGGAGGAGGAGGAGGGAGGAGGAGGAGGGAGGAGCTGAGTGAGGAGGAGAGGGATGAGGAGGGAGGAGGGAGGAGGAGAGGGAGGAGGAGGAAGAGGGAGGAGGAGGAAGAGATAGGAGGAGTAGGGAGGAGGAGGGAGGAGGAGAGAGGAGGAGGAGGGAGGAGGATGGAGGGGAGGAGGAGGGAGGTGGGAGGAGGTGGGAGGAGGAGGGAGGAGGAGGGTGAGGATTCGTAGGAGGGAGGAGGAGGGAGGAGGAGGAGAAAGGTGGAGGAGGAGGATTTAGGTGGAGGAGTATAACGCTTATGCCTGTAGATAACTCTAGCGAAAGGGTCCACCTATTTGAGAAATATACAACAATTTTAAATATATAACAATGCTATTAGAAGTGATGTCCCCTCGCTATACATACATTATAATGTAAATTGAAATATTAAATAATATTAAGTAAATAACTGTTTTTACACTAACAAACTATGACAGTTGGCAGCAAGGGAATGTGAGGAAGACGTGTAGAAAATTTCATCTCAATCGGATGGACCGTTCGCGAACGCATAAAGGACATACATACATACAGACAGACAGTCTCTTTTACATATATAGATTAATCATTTCTGTTGTGATTCTGTCTGAAAAGGGGGTTTTGCGAGTTTTCATATGGTTAAAAGCATTCTGAACTTCCATCTTCAAAATCAATAGTCCTTCATTATTATTTTGAATATCATACTGGTCTTCTCTGTTATCATCACAAATGTCTGACCATACATGTAATTTCTGATCTTTTACTATTATGATTTTTCCATCTGTTGTCTTTAGGTAGCCTTTAGGTAGTATGTGTTCTTTGATTAGTAAGCTTCTTAATTCTTGTGTGCAATAGTTTGGTATTTTTACTGCTGTGCTTTTTTCAATTTTTATGCAATTATTCTCGACCATGCTTCTTTTGCCTCCTTATTTAATATTCTGACTTTCACACACACACTCATACATACCCACACACACACACACACACACACACATATATATATATATATATATATATATATATATATATATATATATATATATATATATATATATATATATATATATATAATCTTCTTCTTCGTCCCTCTGTCGAGGGGAGTATAGCATGCGTAGTTATGCACATCACACCTCAGTTGTGCTAATTTAGCACACATTTGTTTCCGGTTTACTTCCTCTACACACAGCTGCGGGCCTGTTGGCAGCAGACTGCTTTTCGTTGGTTTTAATAAAATGTTAGAGTGCCGGTCGTTCAGAAAGCAATGGCAAACTACTGAACGTAATCTTTCCAAGAAATAACAAACAGCCAAAACCTGGTTGGGCTGACGGCTATACCTGGTAAAAAAAATATGCAACTAATAACTTTATCTAGACAGATTACATCGAATGCAACGGACTCTACCGGTGCGTGTCTTCTTAGCTACCAATTTTGACTGGGCAGTGGCTTTAAGGCCTGCTCTTTTTGCTATTTCCAATTGCCGCGAGACGTTTAATGAGCACAACTTACACACGGGACCACCTGTTTTAGTCATTATCCTAGAAGACTATGTATGAGATCTCAGTACACTAAACATCACTTGGGCGGGTGTTTTCATTAGATTCCACTACACTAGAGATCAAGTGGACGTGTGTTATCATTAGATTCCACTACTCTAAAGAGCACGTAGATGTGTATTATAATTAGTTTCCACTACCATAGAGATCGCGTGATCGTGTGTTATCATTATATCCCACTAACCTAGAGATCAAGTGGGTGCTTGTTGTTATCATTAGATTCCAGCTATCCAAGGAGATCAAGTGGGTGTGGGTTATCATTAGATTCCACTACAGCTAGAGATCAGAAAGAGGCAGTCGTTATTTTTGGCCACGTTAATGAAAAGATTCATCATGGGCTATCGAGTGACATTTGGAAAGATGTATGGAAAGAGACACAAAGGAAGACAACGAGAGAAGATTCTTGGCAATCTTTTCTCATGATAAAAAAGGTATCAACACCCAACAGACAAATTCTCTTACAGACTGAAAGATCTGGAAAAAAACATGACCAATCAATAAGGCACTTGATGATGATGATAATGGCATTAAAACAATGTATGACTTTATAACAAAAATCTATGCTATTAAAATGAAACAGTATATGAAATTACAATAAAACAAAGCATGGCATTATTATTCTGCATAAAATGCAGTCCATGACCATAAAATAAACCATGACAAGACATTTCCCGACTATCACCTTTATAGTGCATGTAGATGTTCTCAACTTGTGCTCATTGTCTTTCTTTTCTGTAACTAATTCTCTGTTTCTGGTACCATGTACTGATATTTTTGCTTCACTAAGTTCTATGCGCGGTGACATATACTGTGATTTTGCTTCACTAATGTTCTATGTGTGGTGACCTATATTGTGATTTTGCATCTCTAATGCTCTGTGTGTGGTGACTATTCTGCGTTGTCGCTTTTCTAATGCTCTATGTGTGGTGGCACATAATATGATATCACTTCTCTAATACTCTATGTGTGGTGGCACATACTATGATATCAATTCTCTAATGCTCTGTATACCGGTCTCCGTGGCTAGGAGTTAACGTCTTTCTCTGTAACCCCTATACTCTCGTGAGCAAAGTGACGTGCCCGAGAATCGGTAGCGATTCTCGCCGCGTCGGTAACTTATAGTGTATCTGAGGCGGTCGTTCAGAAAGCAATGGCAAACTACTGAGCATAAACTTGCCAAGAAATCAACAAACAGCTGAAAGATGCTGATGTTGACAGCGATGTCCTGTAAAGGATATGCGAACAAAAACAAAATACCAAAAAACAAACAAAACACATGCTTGCCAGCGAGCTGTAAGGGGTATTTACATGGTAATGCTGACATTTCTGAATGTGTGTGCTCAAGAAACCAGTCAACAACGGCTGCATCACAGTGTGGAGTGAACAACAATCTTTATTGAACAACAGCAGAGTCAGTACTAGTTATGTCTGCACACACACTAGCACCTGACCTGCTTAAACTCCATAGCCTCTCGCCATGACCACTGACAACTATATTTCCTTTACACAAATGTTAATACCGCCCTACTTACAGTCTGGCGGCTCAACTCAACTGGAGGTCAACACAGGTTTGTGGACTCGCCCAAACGGCACAGTTGGATTCGCTCGTTGTGATGTCGTGTATTCAGTCGCCTAGTTGCGGTGGCGTCTCTGCTAGCCATTGTAGATCGTTGGTTGCTGCATAAACTATCTTGACACACCCTTAATAGACTTTCATGATGGATACTTTCTTTGTTCTCATTTACTTTCAACTCTGGCTCTCTGTTTACTTGCGAAGTCGTTGTGATGGCGGTTCTCAGCCGACTAATCTGTGTACGCCGCTTTCCGCGCTTGTCCGATCCATCACGTGACCTGAGCTCGCTATCTGATTGGCTCTTAACTTTAGGCGTCTATTTTTTCTAATTCTTTCTTCCAGTTTACTGTGAATATTCCTCAATAATACTGACTAGTTTCTGAACTGCTGTCCGTTAATTTTCCCGCTGGATAGACTCATGGCAATGCTCTATATGTGGTGGCACACACTATGATATCACTTCTCTAATACTCTGTGTGTGGTGGCATATATACTATGATATCACTTCTCTTATACTCTATGTGTGGTGGCACATACTATGACACTCTTATACTCTTAATGAATCTAATTAAAATATTAAGGACCGTGAAGAAGAAAAACTCCGACATTCTACAAAATGTTAACACGGAAGAAACCTGACTCATTGACAGCGACATGTCTGGGAGACTGAAACACTTTGAAGTACATTGACAAATGGGTAAACAACTGCGTGTGATTTATATTTGGGTATATGTAAGCTAAGCAAGGTTGAGCAGAACATACCTTTAACAAATTGATCTGTGGCTTTATCAAATATAAACACAAGATTGCCGTCCCTTTTTGTAGTACTGCTTGTGAAATTATCTTGGCAGTAGTATCTGGCTTCATGGTACGCGTAGTTGTTCCTTATAAGGAGCCGGTCAGATCGTGGAATGTCCAGTATTTTCTACAGAGCTGACCTTGTGTAACTGCCAGGTGTGAGACATGTACAAGTGTGTTAGAACAGCCGCCACTGTCAGTATATGACAACATTGTGATGAATATACAAACATTAACAGCCGCGCTAGCTCGCTTTAAACCTAAGCGTGGACCATACACACTACTTACAGTAGTGCTGGACTGAATCCATGGTATTCTTTGTGGTTTCTGAGAAAAAATGCACATAATACCATGGACAGACAGAAGAACCAATGAACAAGTCCTTTAAGAAACAAATGAATATCGTAAGCTGATAATACACATTAGACGCAGACAGTCAACATTATTTTGGCACGTTATGAAAAGAAATGAATTGGAGAACTTGGTGACAACTGGCAAGATCGAAGGGAAGAGTCTAATGGGAAAACCGAGAAGTAAATATCTGGATGGTCTGGTCACGTGGCATGGTCGAAACAGAAACACGGAGCTGATCCACGACTCTGGTGATCGAGTGAAATAGCGAAACATGACCGCCCAGGCTTATCGGCATGGCATATGATGGATGGATAGATGGACTGAATTTTGCATATGGATTAGCTTTCCCTGATACCAGTTTCACTCGCCATCAGGCGAACAAACTCCGACTTCAGAGATACTTGTAATTTACGTCCTCATGCCAAGGTTGAGAGTCAACATTTTAGTCCAACTGTCCAGTGTAGGGGCTGTAAATCTTAACTCGGCATCACCACACAGGATTTCTAAGAACAGCGTTCCTATATGACAACATTGTGATGATAATACAAACAGTGAGAATGAACAGAAGAAGGTGGCTGGGGTATAGAGCGCAGACAGTGAGATAAGGAAACACCGAACATTAATTTACAATAGACATAGGAAGAACGAAAACGAACGTTTATTTTAACAAGGTTAAGAATTGGGCATGCAGGCCCGTCTCACATTCTGCCGCTATTGAATCCCTCCTTTCATACATTACTACATTAAAACATCACTAAGAGAGGAAGCGAGTGGCAGACAGAACAAGGATTATGTTACATTTGTTTATGTGATAACATTGATACAATAAACCTCAAAAGCACATACAGATTACAGTTAATGCAAAGATACACACATATAACAACACCAGAATACATACAGACAAATAATTCAGACAAAAATGCCTACAACAAAACTTTACACCAGAATACATACAGACAACAATTAACACCACAATACATACAGGCAACAATTTACACCATAATACACACATACAATAATTAACAACAGAATACACACAGAAAACAATTAACACCAGAATACATACAACAGCAATTAACACCAGAATACATACATACTTCAAGTAACATAGAATACATACAGACAACAATTAACACAACCACAACAAACAATGATGTACAGACCATATGGAAGCAGATGAAGAGGCCGAACACGAAAACGATGGACGCAGGGAATAACCGAGTCCATGGGAATATCGATACATGAAGCCCATAAGCGGGAACTCTCCCGCTGTTTATACTTCACCTCGACACCGCAAGGGACAAGAGGAACATGAGATGAGATGAAAAAGTAACACCATAATATATACAGTCAATATTATATTTGGAGTTTTCCGTCTCCTAGAGCTGTCCAAAGCTTTCGGGTTCCACCTTCCCAAATATAAACCTCCAAGTTCAAAGTGGACCAGCGTGCTGAGGAACTGGATGGCCATGGGTTAACTGGTCGTGAACGTTGGACGTCTGGCAGGTGTGCGGGGCGGCACCAGGCGTATGGACTCCTGCGGGACATCCCCTGCCTCTTCCCTAGCAAGCAGGCAATGCTAGGGTGACCGTATATTTCCTGCAATATCCAAACTTTACCTATGGATTTATTTAAACACGGGAATCGTCGCCGGAGCTAAGGAGCACGTTGTGGTATAATAAAAACGTCCCTACCCTTTCCTATTTATGGACTCCCTTAAAAATACAAAAACCCTTACAATTACTGTTTAAGTAACTTACTTAATGTAGGAGAAAATAAAACAGCGATAGACTGACCGTGGCAGTTTAATTAATTTGGCCTTATTTTGGCCTACATACCTGGCCAACAGTCGTCGACTGATTGAAAAAAAAAGGCCAGTGTAGCCATTTTTGGTCAGTACGACACAAAGAACAGACATGTAAAAGTTTTCCCTTCGGGGAGAAGGCATGTTGCCTTTTAAAACCATGATTCTCTTCAAGCTATTGGTATGTTATCTACATTATTAAGATATATTTATGTATTACCTAGACCAGTATGTTTAATTAAGAATTAGTTACAATTCTCTTAAACCAGGCTGGATGATGTTTACTAAGGAAACACAGGTGGGCGCCACGCTGTAATTTTTCCTATGTCTTACAATTTCAAATCCATATGTTAATATCTTGTATAGGCATTATGAACTTATATCTCACTAGTAGTGCTATAATCTATGAATATTATGTGTACTGTAAAGTATCAACTCTCATGTCTGAAATACATTCTAGAGATTTTCTCAATGTAGGAGCAGACCCCTGATTCATGCTTCATAGTAAAGAACTAGTGTCTGTCAATTTCATATTCCTATGTTAAAACTTCTAGGCACTTGTGAACAATATCTCACTATTTATGCTTAGAAATCTGCAAATAATCTATGTACTATAGAAAGGTGTTTTATCCATGCGGGGACATACAAATGATTACGCATATTCCTGACTCTTACTTAGTCAGGGGATAAAATATTTTGCCACATTATAATCTGTAAACTTGGAAATATAGTGCTAAATTTTAGTACCATTCTTTTGTTAACAGATTAGTAACCACTCCATATGAGGGTGAACATATAATCATTTCATAAAATAGTGTTAGGGACAGGCCATGTTTGAATATAAATTCATGAACAATTAAACGCGTGATGTAAATGTATGTTCGGATAGGATTCACTCCGCATCGCCTCACCGTAGTAGAAACAGAAGCGAAGATTGATGTGAATAAATTGCTTGCAATATTCAGAAGACTGGACCATGCGGCATAAGTGATATCTTATAATATACACTCCGAATAATAGCAGTCATTGGCAAAACATATCACAGCGATTACTATCCTCATGTGCTGTACGCAGTGGGGGAAAACAATGGATGTTTTAGTTCATGAAGATAATTCAAAAAACCTAGGCTTCCTGCAATCATCATTATGATTATTATGTATGATTATCATGTACTTAATATCAGAGAAATGTACATGTATGTTTTTTTTTGGTATGAGAATTTTCTCTGTTCTGATTGTTACTTTTTACTGTGGGAATATACATTTTAATGTTGCACCTTGGGACATGAGGATGTTGATAGAAGAATTCATGTGTAGGTCAGTACTTAAAAAGCCAATGGTGAATAGTCTTGACCTAGTGATGATTATAGTGCCGAAATGAAGACGCGGCATTAGAAACCACAGGGATTCTGTATAGGCTATTCTCTTCAAGTAATGAGAGAGACAATATCAACATGTTGGATGGACAGAATGACTTCACCCATCCAATAGTCCCAGTAACAACAGAACAAAATATAAGGGAGAAAATACCTTACTCACTATGAAGAGTCAGAATGGCTCTACTCAGCAATGAGGGACAGTGGAACATGGACACCCACTCCTTTCCCCTTCTCCCCTTGTTGTTTTGTATTTGTGTTTGTAATTGTGTTGTAAACCTTTTACCATAACACAGTAGGTTAATGCTAGTGTTGTATTCTTTGTCATCCCTTTTCTATAGAAGAGAAGCAGGTGGTGGTTGAATTTGGTGGGACTATATCACTAACACTGGATCCTGGGTCAACAGCCATAAAGTGAATGTCCAAAACCATAGTCTGGATCTAGCAATACCTCAATGTTTACTGCGGCGCTCAATAGGTCCATAGCGAGCAACAGATAAATTAGAAGACAACTGACGGGGTGAGTGATTAAGTCCTATTTTAGTAGGAACATCCCACATGTGGACTTCAAGATCTAATAATCTACAAAGATGAAGATCAACAGAGTAACTGACAACAGTGTATCGTCTGCTTTACGTCTGAGAAGTATCACATATAAGCCTTATCACTCAGCAAAATCAGTGAAACTATGGGACAATCCTACAAGTTACTAAAACTAGCAACAGTGAAAGCCCTTCAACTGTTGGTTGGGTTACCAAGTTAATATCCAACAATGGATAAGTCTTCGAAGAATGTCTCACAGCTGCAACAGTCAAACATGGAATTCAGCTATTCAACACTAAGTTCTGGCTCAATCAAATGGGGAGAAGACACTGAACCACATAAGCCAATACAACCAAGGTACAAACTTAATATCATCTGAAACATAACTACGAAACCAGATTACCTCAAGGTTCCAAACCCTGAACACCATCAGATAAAAGACCATATGAAAACAGCTAAATGTCTCTACATCTGCAACAAGAGGAATCATCCAATTGTTTGAAAACCTGTTACTGTGCTGGATTTATTCATCTGTGGATATATGTAGGTATAGATCAAGTGTGGCCCTAGTCACAGATACTACCATGAGATGCCTCTCAGTCAATTAAAGTTCTACACTGGACTAGATAACAACGACTAATTCCTTGCCGGTCCAATGCAGCCTAAATGCCATGGTTATAGACTCGCGACTAGGTGGGTGAAACCTTAGTGTAAGCCAATTTGGTAGTCGGATATTATAAGCCGAGAAGCTGAATGGACGTCAACTTTTCATCAGACCTGATGATAAAGGGAATTACCTTCTGCAAAGCTTAAGTGGAACTCCTGAAGTATGACCAACCGGAGGCACCAAATTTCACAAACAGGGCACCGAGCCTAAGGCAACAGAATATTCGTGATTCTAGCCCCAAACGGAGGGGATATATGATGTGTGATTTTTCAATTCCTGGGTTATGGAGTATAAAATAGTCACCAGCCAATTACCAGTGGATAAATATTAGGAACATAACTGAGTGCATTAATTCGGTACCCAGATAATGGGGAAAAGGATCTAATCGACAGCAAAGGTGGACCCATAACCGCACACCAGGAGATAGACTCGATTAATTAATTTAATTAGTACAAAATGCTGTTTATATGTTGGCTTTTGTTTGCTGAAGGTAACAGGTCAGTAGTTTTTTTTTTCCAATGGTATATAGATGGTATAGTATTTTGACACCAACTCATTATTTTTAACAATGAGAGAATGGTAAAAGGTGTCAGAAACATGTTATGTTGGGTTCTATTTAATATCTTTATTAGCCTTAATTATGAGGGAAAATGAAAGTAGACCCAATTTGTGGTTGTTATGTGGTTTGTAATAACCTGGTTTTTTTCTGGGGTCACTGGGTACTATGTTGTAATACTGCATATCATTCCCATGCCTGTCTGAAAATGCATAGTGTTTATTACACCTATATATATATATGTAACTGCAGATCTTGAGTTAATACCTGAACTGTTTGTCCAAAAGTGTTGTGTACATCAAGTAAATGTGGTGTCCAACAAGTGGTTGTTTATATGTTGTGAGCAATCAATATCCTTCTAGCATCTATAGTTAATTTAAAGGGTGATGAAGTGGGAAGGGAAACCTACACACAGATGCCATTGTTTCAAGGATGGAACTCTTTCCTCCTGGGATTTGTGGTAAATATCCCGGATCACCCTGCATTCTTACCAGTGACAGAGAATCAATAAAACCCCCTAGACATTTTAACGAACCATTCTCAGGAATTGAAATCCACATCCCACACACGTGCTCTGCGCTTGACAAATCCCTCAGAGGCTAGCGAAGAGAGAGTGAGGAGGAGAAGACGAGGAAATGGTGTGAAGAGACGGCATAGAAATAGGAGGGCAGGCGCCAGGAGAACAAGACGAAAAGTGGAGAGACTAGGTTTCAACTATGTAAGAGTGGGATACTGGAATTGTCGCAATGCCAGACAGAGAGGTCCTGTATTGGAGAGACTAATATATGATTTTGACGTCCTCATGCTCCAGGAGCTAAATACAGGCAAATACCATTGCCCTGGGTACGCCAGTTATATAAACCTTACTGGGCAGAAGAGACATGGACAAGGTCTGCTGGTGAAGGAAGGAGTGAAGCATGTGGTACTTGACTTGTGCCAGTGGAATCACAGTGCAAGAGAGGTCCAGGGTATACAAATGGAGATTGGTGGCTTAAGTTGGAACATCATAAATGTATATGCCACAGTGGACTGTTTTGTCAGAAAGGAACATTGGGACTGGCTTAAGGAACTGGAGGAATTACCAGGTGATAGGTTACTCATATTTGGAGACTTCAATGCAAGGAACAGAAATTGGGACCGTAGTGGAGAAAACCGACAGGATATTGCCCTTGCGGATGCCATGGTGGACTCCGATGTGGTCTGCATAAATGATGGTAGGCCGACAAGAATGGCAATGAGGCCTGGCGATGCAGACACAGCTATTTACTTGGCACTTGTCTCCCAGTCATCAGTCCTTGATGTAAAGTGGGCTGTTTTGAATGACCATGGGAGTGATCACACGCCATGTTCAGTCCTGATCTTTAAACCCAGGAAAGTCAAAGCTTGGAGAGCGCGCAAGACCTTCCGGTGTGAGTGGACCTATTGCCTTCTTGGAAGCCTCAGACAAAGGGCATGCAACAGGACTATTAAAACTCCCTTTTTGCAGCCCCTTTGGTGGACCCCAGAAGTAGACCATGCTTGGAAAGCAAAGAGAGCTGCAGTGAAGCAGCTAAAGAAAGTGCGACAGACACTTCCAAGCTCACGAGAGGAAGTGGACACAGCGGAAAACGTCAAGAAAGACAAGGTGGAGGTTTTCAAGCGCTGTGCTGCAGAGGCCAAATAGGCAAAATGGGAATGTTTCATGAAGGAGATTGGAGGTTATAAAACACTGCGAAAATTCTGGAAACTGCACAGGCAAATGCAGAGAAAAGATCGGCCTTGACAGTGGGAACAATTTATGGAGATGATGGTGTGCGCGTGACAACAAAGATAATGGGGAGGCGTTTCTCCAGAGATTTTTAGAGCAGACCAATCATAATGATGCGGACACTAGGGATGCAGTTAGAGAGGAGTTATCTGGCACCACGAAGAATATGCAGTATGAAGACATCATACGGGTGGAAGATGTTAACCACATTTTGAAAAAGGCAAAAGACACGGCACCAGGGCTCGATGGGGTCAGGTATGGCCACATGAAGGGTTTGAGCGATGCAGACCTGGAGGAGATGACTGACTGCTTTAACCAGAGCAATAGGACAGCATCAATACCGCAGGATTGGGTGCACAGCTATCTCATCCCTCTCCCAAAACCATTCAAGGATCAGTCAAAGCTTGGCGGCTTTAGGATCATCACCCTTCAAAATACATTTGGGAAGGTTTTAGAGAAGATAGTCGCTGTTAAGCTGCACGATTTTTTGGAAAGGGGGAAGCTTCTTCCAAGAGGCCTGGGGAGCTACAGGCCAGGAAAAGATACCTGGTCAAATGCAGCCACTTTAGCCTTTGATCTTTATGAGGGGTTCCAGAGTAGACAGGAAACGATGGCGGTATCGCTTGATCTCGAGGATGCGTACAATAGAGTTCGATATGATATTTTGATGACCGCACTGATGGAGAAGGGGGTCAATCCCTGGTTGGTGAATTGGACGCAGTTAAGGGTCAGCGACTGATAAGAGGCAAATCATGGATGGCCCAGGCGGAGGATACGATCAGACAGGTGTGCCCCTTAGAGAACATTAGGCGTGGAGAGGAGTGGGTCAGAATGCCAGCGGAGCAGTCAGACTTGTGCAGAGTTATAATCACATTAAGCCGGGAGTGCAGGGAGTGGCCAGCAGGGGCCACGGAAGTGGAAATCCAGCAACTAATTCAGGACAATGCTCACTCGGGTGATGCGATTATCTACACAGATGGTTCGGTGTCAAGAGGTGAGAGAAGTGGCTGGGGGTTCATAGCCAAAGCTAATGGTCGATGTTTGGGACAGGAGAGCCTGGCATTTGATACCACAACATCCAGCTTAAGAATGGAGGTGGAGGCAGTCACTGCGGCTCTCCGCTGGATGGAGAATACGACACACACACATACACACACAGACATCGTGATTGTAACTGACTCAGAAAGCATGCTGACGAGGGTGAGGACGGGCAGGCTTCGTGCGGAGTGGCTTGCTTCGTTTCGGAGGTCACGGGTGACAAGCATCGCCTGGATCTTTTCTCCGGGGAATGCTGGTGTGCTGGGAAATGAACAGGCGTACACATTGGCCTTCTCTGCAGAACATGGTGGAGTATTGATACATGACAAGGCAGATGTGGTTGCGGCCTTGTGGGAGCACGTGCACACCTCGGAGGAGCAAATGGATTACCATGGTCTGGCAAGAATGAGACAGAGAGGAGTGACGAGGGGATCTGGCCGACGCTCAACGCTCAGAGGAAAGGTGAGACGGACTTATAATCAGATTGCTACTGGTACTATTAGTGTTGGAACTCTTCGTTGGCTGCTGAGGATGGAGACGGAGCACTTATGGGAATGCCCCGAATGGTGTGATGTCGATTCATAAATCAATCAATCAATCAATCAATTCAGTCAATAATTAATACCAGAATACATACAACAATAATTATCACCACAATATGTACAGACAACGATTACTTCCAAGATACATACAACAACAATTAACACCAGTGTACATACAGACAACAATTAATAATAGGGTGCATACAACAAAATTAACACCAGAAAACATACAGACAACAATTAATACTAGGGTGCAAGCAACAACAATTAACACCAGGAATCATACAGACAGCAATTAACACTCAATACATACAACAACAATTAATGCCAGAATACATGCATACAACAATTAACACCAGAATATATACAACAACAATTAATAATAGGGTACATACAACAAAATTAACACCAGAAAACATACAGACAACAAGTAACATCAAATGAGCAAGTATGCGAGGAGTTTTACGGAAGACATCCACGATGTGCTAAATAAAACAGAGAAGCAGAACGACATCATAGTTATAGGAGATTTCAATGCAAGACTAGGATATAACAGAGCGGGCATAGAACAACACATTGAAGCATGTGGAGACCAACATAATGATAACGAAATTATAATGGAAGTAAATCAAATCAAATCAAATCAACTTTATTTTAAAAGGGTCACAAATTGGGCACGCAGGCCCATCTTACATTCGGCCCTTCCAATCACTCGTCTTTCGTTCATCAAGAGCATTATACATTTACATAGGAAGAAAAATAAACATTGTGAAATGAATGTTGTAAACATAAACAAGGGAAATTACCATGTTATGAGGCCCATCTGCCACCTAGCCATACATCACCGCACACACACACCCCCACCTACCCACACACACCCAGGGACACATACATACCCCACCAACCGACCCATCCCCCTCCCGCACATCCCCCACCCACACACACTTCCCTCACCTGTTCCCCCAACCAAAACACACTAGCCACCCATAAACATCACCACCAACCCACACATCCCATGCCCACCCACATACACATCCTAACCCACATATCCTCTCCCCACCCACACCTCCAACCACCCATCCCCCAGCTACACCTCCATCGACCACATATTCCCCACCCACGCACACACATCCCCCACCAACCCACACATCGCACATCCACTCACACATCCCCAAACCATACACACACATCCCCACCAAATGACATCTCCCTACCCACACACACACACATCTCCCTAACCACCTATACATCCCCAATCCACTCACCCACACCCCACCACCCACACATACATCCTCCACCCACACACACATGCCATAACCCAATCCCCCACCACACACAACCCCCACCCGCACATCATATACATCACCTACCACGCAATATTCCCAACCCACGAACCACACACACATATCCCTCACCAACACATCCCACACCCACATACCACCACACATCCCCACCTACACACCACACACATATCCCCCACCCACATACCACACAATATCCCCACCCACACCCACACATATACCCTCACCCACCCACCCCACATACCCCACCCACACACCACAAAACCCCATACCCACACACACATACCCACCAACACACATATCCCCAACCAACACACCACACACCTCTCCCCACCCACATACACATTCCCAACCCATCCACCAACACACACTCACTCACCCACACATCCTCCACTACGCACCCACACACCCCCACACACCCATCCCCAACCAAACATCTCTCGATCATAATACCTCTACCCACGCACATCCTCCTCCCACTGACGCATACCACCCAGACACATACACATCCCTCACCCACCTACACATCCCTAAACCACTCACACATCCCCACTCAAACATTCCCCATCCACGCACACATCTCCCACCCACACACCCCCACCACCCACACATATATCCCCCAACCACCACACATCCCTTACTCACCCACACATATTCCCCACCCATACACACATTCCCCGCACCCATCACACACATCCCCCACACCACACACTATCCCCCATGCCAACATGTTAATCACTCCTTTCTTCAATGTAAAGCCATGGTACTTGCCATGTGTCGCAGGACAAATAATGCGATAATCGGGAAATAGGAAAATACAGCACATATTGAACGCACCAGACTTGACTTGGTGATAGAAAACGTCATAGAGAGGGGACGGTGAAGATGATCCATGAAGAAAGGAAGGCACAGAGTTATCAGCAGGACAAGAGCTTGAGATTCTAATGATGAAAGAGAGAGTGAACATCAAAAAAATATAAGGACAAGAGAAATGCAAGAAGAAGCAGAGATGAAATGAGGACAGAAAGAGATTCGGCACAGGACACGGAAAGAAGAAGATAATGAAATAAAATAAGAGTTGATGGACCGTTGCTTCAGAGTCACCGAAAGGTCATCCAACGAATAACGTTACAAGCTTCAAGTATGGCGTAAGTAGTTTAAGTAAGAAGATGTTCTATAAATGTGACAGCCTAGGGCAATGACATGCTAGACTTTAGTTTTGTGCTGTTGAATGAGGGACTGGAAAGAAGATACAATGTAATGCGAGATAGAGAGTTCATGTGGAGTTCTCTGCATGTTGTATAAAGTACAGTGCTTCAATACAGACTCAAAATATAGCCTGCGTGTCGGCGTTGTTCATGAATAATTATGAATAGTTCTGCTATTCAATTCACATTGGTTATTGAGAAAATTCAACCTAGATAAAATGAGCTAAACTATGAAATGGAATAATTCTTGGCAGTACTCTCGTTGGATTGACTAACAATGTGGAACGTGGTTCATTAACGTAACGGTGAAATACAACTTGCAGAACTAACTGGCGAACGGCAATTAAAGTATAATGCCGACGCTCGAGAAAAGTTAAATATCCGTTTTAATCCGGAATTTCCAAGACAGTCACATCTATTAGTTAGCACACAAATTAGTTTCTCGTGCCGCCAAGAAGGGCCTAATTCTTATATTACACCAACCATGATATCTAGTCCTGCCTTTTCCCTACCGACATTTAGTAACCTTCATTTTTCCTTCTGTTTTTCCAGATCGTCCTCTCTGTCTTTTCCCATCCGAATCTGCCGTCTAGCGTTTTCCCTTCTTTACAAGTCCATGGCGCTTTCCAGATATGTCATAGTCTATCCATATCCTTGAGTGATTCCACTGCCAGCCTTCTATCTCTTCAGTTGCCGCCTTCGTCCTTCTCCAACTTAGAAACGCGACCTATCTGTTCGAAAGTCAGCGTATCCTATGTTTACGTTCCGTCGTCCCGTTGTCAATCCCGTGACGCATTCTCCCATCTCTTGGATTCGGTGCATAGTCGGGAATTATCCTTTTAACTTCTGTCTAGCGTGTAACGGGGCACCTGCCTTGTGGCACCCCACCCACACACATATCCTCACCCATACCACCACAAACATACCCCCCACCCACACACCATGCACACTTCCCCCACCAACACACCGCACACATATCCCAAACCCACACACCATACACTTCTCCCCACCCGCCCTTGCATCCCCAATCCACCCACACAATCCCCTACCCACACAAACCCGCCACCCACACATACTTCCCCCAAACCATCCACACATCTCCACCCTACCACACATATCCCCCACCCAAACACACATCCCCCGCATCCGTCCCATACACATATCCTCCACCCATACACATGCAAACCCATCCAAAACACATCCACCCACACATCCCCCACCCACACATATCCCACACTCACACACATCCTCCACACACACTCACACATCCTCACATCTAGACACATACAAAATGTCTCACGTGAGCATTGAAACTAGTATGGACAAACTCCACTTTACTCACCCACATACACTGAGAATTGTCGTGAGCAGTCTCATAAAAATGTTAAACATAGAGAAAAATGTGTACATAAACAGTGTGTATCGTAATAAATAGTGATGCTCCCACACACAGAGATACACACAGAGAAGGCACACACACACACACACACACACACACACACACACACACACACACATTAACTCTCACGCTCACTCATTCTGTCTCTCATTCACACTCACTGAATCTCTCACTAAAACTACAGTATTGTACATAAGTTTATATTACTGTGACGAAACGGCGCTTTATCTGTCTGTTGTCGTCGGGATCCCGCCCTATTTTGGCGCGTCATCATGGACTTTCCTAGTTATAAATAGACTGAGGGAAGCCGATGGGAATTTTCCGTCTAGAATCTTCTCAAAGCACATGAATTTGACTGACCCGTGTTGCCGGGTGCTTCGGTGAATTCCCGTGCAGAGAGATCTAGAAAGTCTAGGCGGGGAATGAATGTTGTCCGAGAAGTTGACTTTTCTCAAGAAGCTCTCATTTCTCGTGCGTATGAGTTTGCACGTTGGGGAAATGCGGCTAGACTAGTCATTCACTTCTGACTCTCACGGAGAGAAGACGCATGGCTCGGTTAAGCCATTTGTATAGCGTCTCACCTCAACCAAGTTGCAGCTGACTGTTATCACATTATGGCTGTGTGCCCTTGAACAGTTCTAGTAGCTGACTGGAGTTTGGTTCAACGCATTCAGGTATCTGCTTGGTTAATTAATTTAACTTTGTAATTGTTCACAAAACGCAATCGTTCTGAGCTCATTAAATATGCGGGTGTCTTTGCATCACAAATGAGAAACCGATCGATAACGTCGCTGAAACCTAGACCGTGTGTTGCGTTTGTTTACAATCGTGTGTAGTTGAGTTACAGGCTTGAAATGTAGCCCGATGATGTGGGCGATTTGTGTTCAACTAGTATTTACCTGGTGTGGCAAATCGTTGCAGATACTATGTAGCTATTTTGTAATAAGACATAGTTAATAGTATATGATATGAACCTTAACTTATGTCAGTCAGTAGCTGAAGCTAGAGGAACTGTTACATAGCAAGGTAAGTTGATAGGTGGAGATTCAGACAGTGTTGTGCTTAGCTACTAAGTAAAGAGAGAACTTAGTGCTTTACCACAGTGAATGATGTAGCTATTGTGTAATAACGTAATAGTGAATTCATTGTGTGGGACACTGGAATTCTGTGAGAAGATAAGTCTGCATTGATGATATATGTATATATATATATATATATATATATATATATATATATATATATATATATATATATATATATATATATATATATATATATATATATATATATATATATATATATATATATATATATTTATTTATTTATGAGGTGTCATGATGTATATATATTAGGTCATGTTATGTGATACTTCTTGGATCGATACCGAACGCCGAGTGGTTCTACGCGCGATAACAATGCATACCGTCGCGATGTAGACATGCGTTCTGAATTCTTGTCTTTACTGTCCTGTTCTTTCATGCTGGCACAAGTGCGAGTGAGTGATGATGTGCTAGATGTATGGAAGGACAAAAGGAGGTTGCATGAGACTCGGGGACATGTGGGATATGGGGATTGGAAAGCAAGTTATGAAAGTATGGAGCTGGCAGACCAGGCCAGCTATGAAGTTCGGTCCAGGCCAAGGCTAATCCGCTTGGAAGGGCAGAACTGGAACATAAACCTTGGAACATGTGGGGAACATGTTTTACCAAGAAGGCTTCTTGACTCTAGGGAAGAGTCTGATAAGAAGAGTATTGCTAAAGGGTGGGCAGGATGTCCCACCAGCAGAACGGTGTATGTACAATACGTTATGTGATCATGTATTATTGCTATACCCCGAGGGATAGTACATTGATCAGTATGATGTTTACTGTGGAATATATATAAGATGTAGGGAATGAGTCCAGGAACTATTCACCTTAATGTTTAGTTCTGTTAATTTTAGAACTATGATAACTGATTACTTTAACTAGTCACGTTAGCGACAACTGGTAGATGATTAGGGATAGGTGAGACATACGATCAGACTCGTCAATCTGATTACTTACTCTATTTGGCGGGCTGTTCTTTGAGGCCAGCTGACATTGACATAAACCCTTGCTTTACTACTCTCAATATAGAGATAATGCTTTAGTTATTTGCATAACTAAGTAGCATGACTGAGGGTTGAGTAGTCAAGGATAGGATGCATGTGGACCAATGTTTGGGCCAGAATACTCTCACTGATCGCTCTTTCTTTCAGGAGTTGCCTGTTGAGGAACCAGTCTACTACAATTGTTGCTTGCCTGAAACCACTTCGTGTACCACAGCGAAGGGCAGAATTATTTACCTACCACGCCTGACTTAACCACTACATGTGAAAGGGTGAATCATCATGACTGAATGTTCTCATCAAGTGATTCCTGTGCCCTGAAAGAGCCCATGTGGGATGTGATGGTTTGTGTCGTTTTTCTGACTTAGAAGATGATTTATTTCAGCAAGATGATGTTCAGCAACCTGAGCAATGACGCTCAATGATGATAGTCAATAGACGGTATGCGGATGGATGTAGCTAGATCAACCCAGGAGGTGTATCAGGCCAGGGTACTATCAGCTGGGAGCTCATCCTGTCCAAGTCTATTGTGGTTCCGCCTAAACGTCGGAAACTTGAAGCACGATTGATCGATAAACTTGGCCGGTTCCTACGACAGCTTTAGTGGCAGGTCATGATGAGACCTACACCAGCTTACGTATAAAGACTTATTGCAAGTATTAACAGGTGTAACCGACAACTAATTATTGTCCAGACTGAACAGTGTTAACTCGTATGAAATAGATGTGTGATCCAAATGGTGTACTTATAGAGTCTAGAAACTGAACTGTGTTTTCTGGTAGGACTCTAGTGAAGTAGCAGCCGAACTATCTAATTACCCGACCAGGGGTATGTATGTATTACTACATAGGGACCATTAGATTCGTCAGTGGCTTATTACCCAACCAGAGGTAAGGTACTACGACTTAGGGACTATTAGATTAATCATTGGCTATTACCCAACCAGGGGTACTTGCTACTAATGAGGGACCATTAGATTGGTCATTGGCTACGGACCTTCATTGAAGTCAAGAGTAACTGGGGTCAACTCCAGGAGGATTGTCTCCCAGCCAGGCTGTTCACAGAGAACTGTTTGTGAACTTTAGCAGTGACTCATTAGGAAGTGATGAAGTTGCAGTTGGTCCAGTTGAGTGAGGTCCAGGAGTAACACCCTTGTTGTTGATCCAAGCTCTGGGGACAGAGTGGTCTCCAAGGTTCTAGTCATCTCACTGGAAGGAAGCCGGGTGAGTGGCGGACCGACTGGACGGAACATCTGCATCCAATCTACTTCTAAGCCTTATGATGAAGGAAATATATCTCTGATTCTGTCTCTACTCTATCCTCTATTTGTGTAAATAGATTATTCTATCAGGGTGTTCATTTCAGTTTTATATTCTCAAGGGTAGAATAAACTTTGTGTATGTTGACTTACTCTTTGTACAATTATTGAGTGTGGTCTCAGACGATGCCTAATTGTTCATTGTCCCAAGTAGTAGGTAGTTAGTGGGGGTCCAGAATCTGGAGGGGCTTGTAGACTTAATTAACTAATACGAGGTCAACCACAGAGGAAACAGTGTATCTACCTGTCCAACCCCTGGGGTTAGAATACACGGGAGTGTTAGAGACACCTCGGGTGTGGTTAACTCTCACTACCCAAGGCGATCTTGTCACAATTACACATGATAAAATCAAATGGTATTAAACTGATAATATGACAGATGAGAGTACTCAAACATATGGATTCGCGTGTTACATGACATGCGTCTGCTCAACTCTCTCTCTCTCTCTCTCTCTCTCTCTCTCTCTCTCTCTCTCTCTCTCTCTCTCTCTCTCTCTCTCTCTCTCACTCTCTCTCTGTATTCTTTCATATACACACACTCACACGCATGCGCGCGCTCACGCACACACACACTAGTACATAAACTCTCCCACTGTCTCACTCTCTCTCTCTCTCGCTCTCTCTCTTGCTCGATCACTCTCTCTCTCTCTCTCACTCACTATTTCCCTCATTCATTCACTCTGTCTATCTTCATTCACTTTAACTCTAACTCTCTTACTCTCTCTCTCTCTCTCTCTCTCTCTCTCTCTCTCTCTCTCTCTCTCTCTCTCTCTCTCTCTCTCTCTCTCACTCATACACAGACAGACACACACCCTCACGCTATCACTCAATTTTCCACTTACCCTAGCGCACTCACTCGCTCTTTTACTCTCTCTCTCTCTCTCTCTCTCTCTCTCTCTCTCGCTCTCTCTCTCTCTCTCACTCTCGCATACACACACACTCTCTCTCTCTCTAACACTCATTCACTCACTCGCACAACTCACTCTCTCACTCATTCACTCCTCACTCATTCACTCACTTACTCTCTCTCTCTCTCTCTCTCTCTCTCTCTCTCTCTCTCTCTCTCTCTCTCACACAATCCTTCACACACACACTCACTCTCTCAATCACACTCTCTCACACATACACATACGCATGAATGCACGCACGCACACGCTCCCTCACCCACTCTCATACATACACGTACGAATACATGCGCTGAGACATGCACTGTCCTCATCATTTCTCGCTCAATCACTCTCTCCACACACACGCATGCACGTGCATACACACACATTCACTCTCTCACTCTCTCTGACCACCTACTATCTCTCTCTCTCTCTCTCTCTCTCTCTCTCTCTCTCTTTCTCTCTAAAGTAGACTGATAGAGCTGTGCAGCCAAGCCGACCTCTATGTAACAAACACATTCTATAAACACACAAACTCACAAATATACACCTGGTATAATTGGAACGATCTAGATACCAAAATCAAAAATTGATTTTATATTGACAAGAAATAATAGAAAGAGAAATATATTAGATGAAATGGCAGTGCCCAACTTAAGTTTAGACACAGACTACAAAGCAGTTATTGTCACAGTAAGAACCAACAGAAGAAGAAAGCAAAGACCAGGAAAATACATGCCATGCGAATCAGTAAACTTAAGAAACATCAAAGACGAGGCAGTGAGGAAACATTATGAGAAGGAACTAATTTAAATCTTTGTATAATTACCTATAGAAAGAAAAACAGTGGATGAAGATTGGGAGATGTTCCAATCAAGCATTTTAAATACTGCAAAAGTAATACGTTGAACCACTACAAAACTCAAATCACCGATAAAGAAAACAGCAAGTTGGTGGAACGCAGAGGTAAAGAAAGCTGTAAAAGACAAAAAGGAAAAATATAAAAAGTGATTTAAGAGCTAACAGGAAAGTTTTTTTTATATAGAATATAGAACGAACGAAAGAACGAACGAACAAACAAACTTTACTTTCAAAGGGTTAAGAATTGGGCACGCATGCCCGTCTGACATTTTGTCCTTATTCTGTAGAATAGCGAACAGAATAGCGAGAGGACGTGTGAATAGAATAGTTAGTTAGTTAGTTAGTTAGTTAGTCGCGGTTCCAACCTCACAGCAACGGGTCGTCCCCATTTTGCTCCGTTCCTGTGCCAGTGAATATCACACAAAACCCCTCCCACTGCCCAATGTGAAAAATGGAAAAGACAGGAGTCTCGACAAACAACAGTCCGCACAGATTCACTGCGCATAATGCCGCCGCCAGAATGTCAACACAATAGTCCCCAGTTCATCTCTGATGGAATCGGCAGTATGGATGTTTCCTAGATGTTCATCCACACAGTACAAAAAAAAAATATAGTTCATCGTTGATGGCAGTGGCAGTCAACCAGAAGCCAGCAGCCACGCATTTCTGCATAAGGCAAAAACCGGTCAACTCTGGGACATAGCCAGCTGCCACCACTCCGAACATGCAGTCACGTTCCAAAACACATCGGGCAGATTCAGAAGCATTTCACACGAAACTCACAGCTCACAGTGTCGCGCCACGCACTCACTCAGTAGCAGGGCGAAGGAAACCATCCAGCCTCCTTAGTCGCCTCTTACGACATGCGTGGTAGGCTACAGTGTTTCTATTCTTTGCTTCCCTTATGGGCCCCGGAAACACACGGGAAGTGAATAGAATAGTAAAGAGAAAATAACAAAAAGACTGGGAGGAGTATGTGAAACCCAAAATACTACAAAGAGGCAACAAGAAAATTCCACAAAATGATAAGTGCAATGAGGATCAGAGGAGAACCCTTTGACCAAACTGAAATAATTAACAGCGAAAATGGAGAACCAGTATGTGAACAATATTAAATCCTATTAAGATGGAAGCAGTACTTCGAACAACTTCTCAGCATTCCATTACATGTCACAGTAACTCAAGAAACCGACGCAGATGCCATCCTAGAACTAGAACCAGACATACTTGTCTTCTTCTTCTTCTTCTTCTTCTTCTTCTTCTTCTTCTTCTTCTTCTTCTTCTTCTTCTTCTTCTTCTTCTTCTTCTTCTTCTTCTTCTTCTTCTTCTTCTTCTTCTTCTTCTTCTTCTTCTTCTTCTTCTTCTTCTTCTAAATCTCTTCTTCTTCTAAATCTTCTTCTTCTTCTTCTTCTTCTTCTTCTTCTTCTTCTTCTTCTTCTTCTTCTTCTTCTTCTTCTTCTTCTTCTTCTACTTCTTCTTCTTCTTCTTCTTCTTCTTCTTCTTCTTCTTCTTCTTCTTCTTCTTCTTCTTCTTCTTCTTCTTCTTCTTCTTCTTCTTCAGCATACCGAGCAATTGAGGTTCTTTGCTGCAGATACAATCCGTCTACATTCGTCTCCCTGGTTGACCGCTTGCCAGTCGCTGATTTAAAGTGCTTGTGGATCTTTATGTATACAAACTTAAGCCAAAACTTGGACCGGCAATATTTTCAAACACTGCACAGTCATTACAAGACTTTAAAATTTCATTCATTTTGAACAAATAGTTCTCTCAAGACCCTATATCCCTCTGCCTGCCTGCCTGCCTGTCTGTCTGTCTGTCTGTCTGCTTGTCTGTCTGTCTGCCTGCTTGTCTGTCTGTCTGTCTGTCTGTCTGTCTGTCTGTCTGTCTGTCTGTCTGTCTGTCTGTCTGTCTGTCTGTCTGTCTGCCAAATGGTGAATTGCTTTCTAACCGCTCCATCCCCTATTTCTTTAACATAAATATCTCAGATAATAATAATCAGCATCAAGTGCCCTGCCAGCTGGCGTAGGCGTTCATGGCTCTCCACAAATATCGGCCTTTGGTTTTCTGGATCAACTCTGCGGATGATATTCCTCCATGCCACCTTCGCAATCCATCCAGCATAATTTCTCTTGGTCTGTCTCTGCCTCTCTTCCCCTCGATCTTTCCAGTTATCACATTGTTCCCCAATGCCTCTCTTTTCGTCACATTGCCGAAGAAAGCTGTTTGTCTCTTTCTTATCGTTGTATATAATATTCTAGTTTCTTTAGCCTGTTTCAGGCAGTCGTTGTTAGTTACTCTGGCAGTCCAAGGAATTCGCAACATTCGTCTCAGGAATCACATCTCTGTTGCTTCTAATTTCTTCTTAATTTGTTCATTTACATTCCAAGATTCACTGCCACACAGCAACACTGGTTCTATACAGCATTTCAGCACTCTCTTTCTTTTATTCAGTGATAGTGACTTTTTGCATAAGGTACTCTTCATTTTCTGAAATGCGGCTTTTGTTTGCCCTATTCCACTCTTAATCTCTGTTGTACATCTTTCATCTGATGTTATAAATGCCCCTAAGTATTTAAAATTATCCACTTGGTTAAGAATTTTCACTTCTATTTCTATGTCACAATTTGTTGTCAACATTTTCTATCATATCACCATTATTATTGTTTTCTTGATATTCAAGGAGAGTCCTTTCTTTGCACTCTCTGTTATCACACTGCATAACAATTGTTGTAGGTCTGTTAAATTATCCGCCACCAATACTGTATCAGCTGGATAGTGTATATTAATTATATTATAACCTCTGATTAGTATTCCTGGCGTCTCTTTGATCTCTCTCATTATTACTTCGCTATATAGGGAGAAGAGATCCGATGACAAGACACACCCCTGTCGTACTCCTAGCTTTATCTGTTCGTAACTTCCCTCTTTATTTCCCATTTTAATTGCTGCTACTTGGTTCCAGTAAATATTCTTTATTATACTTAAATCTTTCCCATTAATGTTGATATCTTCCAACATATAATAATAAATCATGCAATTCAATTGCGCATGCATTCCCCTAGTTGCTTAGATATATGTTTGCATATCCTTTACAGGACATCGCTATCAACATCAGCATCTTTCAGCTGATTGTTGATTTCTTGGCAAGATTACGCTCAGTAGTTTGCCATTGCTTTCTGAGCGGTCGGCTCACATACTCCGTAAGTTACCGACGCGATTCGAACCACTGCTGAGTCTCACCGTAGTCACGTTATTTACGAGAGTATACGAGATTGCGGAGAAAAGTCGCTAACCTCTAGGCCAGGAAGTCGGCCTAGTTGCTTAGAGCATAGTTTAATTAGTTAAAAGATCATAATAACATGATAGTTATGCCTTGATTGATAATTATGTTCAAGCATTCTGAGGAATTACAAAATATCTGAAAGAAAGACACTTAGATAAGCAAAAAGTAGGGTGCATTTCGGGAGTCTACGTGACGAAGTAGTCAAGCCATTTGACTCGGGCTCCGAAGGTTGTATTTTCGATTCCGGGCCGCGAAGCTTCGGTTCACGAGTGAATGTTTTAAGAGAATCCTGTGGGTCGTCGCTGGAGCTACGGAAATCGTGCTTTGTGCCACGCTATCCGCACTGCGGAAAGAGACCGAGCCATATGCGATAGAAACCCAGTGCAATAAAGTCGAGCCTGTCGACTTTTAAGCGACCCCTATTATTTGAGTAGGGGACATAAACATCTAATATTGTTCCAAGGGAGACTACCTAAATTATAAAAAAAAATGTATTTATTATAGCGATAATATTAAACTAAACTTCATACGTCAACCTTTTTACTGCATAAATTAAAAATGTAATGCATAAGTAAAATATATTAATATGAAGTATAATGCATTTAGGTTTCTTAGAAAAAATGATTTTAACTTTTAGATATTTACAATTTAGAACCAACATTCCTGTTAACAAATTATCTTTCAAATTTTATTTTTATAATTTCAGTGTCATGTCTTTTCCGTTTTTGAAGAACTTATTTTTTACTGGCTTCCTAAGGCCACATAAAATGTACAGGAATTTAACCACACACACACCCCTACCTTGTCTCTTCTCTTGATCAAAACATATATAGACAACGTATGTCAAAAGCAATGTCAAGCCAAACAGTGGATGTAAGAACACTGTATGACAAGAACACAGAAGAAGAACCATCTGCAAATTACATCATTAGAGAACTCCTGTTTGCGGATGACCAAGCACTAATAGCAACATCAGAAGCTGAATTACAAGACCATATGAATAGTCTAAACGAAATGTATATTGCAGTGCTTCCCAAACATTTCACTTTCGCGGACCGACATACAATTTTCCTTTTGCACCAGGGACCCGATCCGTTAAGAAAAAAAAAAAAAATTGTCTCCTTGTATTCTGGAATTTTATATGATTTCAATATACATTTTAATATAAATATAAGATTTAACGTAATTATGGGTATAGTCCCGGTGCGCTAAATACTGCTCCATAATGTTATTGGATAACAGTGATTTATTTAATGGTGGTCCCAATTTCATGAGTAAATATTTGTAGAGATTTACAAATAAAAAAAAAATGTTTCAAATGTCAAAACTACATTTAGGTCTTCTTGTAAAGGTGTATATATTCGTATACACCGACAGTAATGAACACCGATATAAAATAAAAATAAAATATATATTGGAAAACGATACCAAATCTTACTTTTCTCAACTCACGTTGCGGACCGGCAAAGCAGGGCTCGCGGACCGGCACCGGTACGCGAACCACCACTTAGGGAAGCACTGGTATAGGGAACATAACATGAAAATTAGTATAAATAAAACAGAGGTAATGACTATAATTAAAGAAGACAATTCAACAACAACAACAATTCACCTAAACGAACATCCCTTGAGACAAGTAAAGAGGTTCACGTACCTAGGAAGTGTTATATCATCAAATGGCACATCAGAAGACGAGATCGAAAAAAAAGATGCAATAAGGCAAACCAACTCATTGGACAAATGGCACCAATACTAAAGAACAAACATGTATCACTAACTACTAAGAAAGCACATTACAAAACAATTTTCCCACCGACTCTATGTTACCATGCCAAACCTGGACAATGACAGAAAAAGAGAACAGAAAATCACAACAGAAATGAGATTCCTGAGAAGAATACTCATTGTATCAAGACGAGATAAGATAAAAAATGAAGAAATCAGGACTAAGGTTGGGATTAAAGCTGCGCTAGATTTTATTAGAAGGCAACAAGTCAAATGGTTTGGCCATGCAAGTAAGTTACCAACAAACAGTGTATCACAGGAAGCAATGATGTACAGACCAGATGGAAGCATAGGAAGAGGCCGACCGCGCACACGATGGAGCTCTCTGCACAAATTCAAACTTGTGTAGACATTGGAAATATAAGAGTAATGTACAGGGACATCAAGCAAGCTCACTTGAGTTGGTCTGAATCCTGGACCTTGTACTCACGACAAGAAAGAAAGTTGAATTGCTTCCACATGAGATGTCTGAGGCTTATCCTGGGTATATCGTGGAAAGACTATATAACAAACAAACACGTGCTTGAATGAGCGGATATTACCACACTGCACTCCCTCCTCAAGCAGAGACGCCTTCGGGGCTGGACCACGTATCTAGAATGAAGGTTGAACGTATTCCTAAGGATCTCCTGTACGGAGAACTAGCCACAGGGAAGAGGCCAAACGGAAGACCCCAAATGAGATACAAGGATGTGTGTAAACAAGATATGAAAGCCTTCGGCATAGATCCAGACACGTGGGAAAGAGTTGCAACAGACAGATGCTCCTGGCTGAAGAGAAGCACGAAACGGACTGGCGCTCTTTGAGCGCAGCCTGATCCAACAAACTCAGGACAAGGGGCACAGGCATAATATGCAGTCACGTACTTCGTTACCTGCCTCGTCTTACAGATGCGGAAACTGTAACAGAGATTGTCACTCTCGCATTGGACTCTGTAGTCACCAGGGGCACTGAGAGGAGCCTCCCCAGCGGCACAACTCTATTGTCCTACAGGACTGAAAGAGGCCTACTACTACTATATGTGAGACCAGAGGGAATTATAACTTCCGAGGAATATATAGCATAATGAATTCTGGTGGAGAGAACAACACTGCCATAATCAGCAATTATAATAGATATAGAAATGTAAGAAGTACAATGTGAGTTTGTAGAAGGCAAAGGTTCAGTCCATCCGATTGAGATGAAATTTTCTACATGTCTTCTTTTCATTCCGGTGCAACCAACTGTCTTAGTTTTTTTGTTTACAATCAGCTATTTACTTACTAAAATTTAATATTTAAATTTACATTATCATTTCTATATAGCGAGGGGACTTAAAGTAAGAAAAGTTATTTCAATGGGCATAACTTTTAATAACATTGCTATTATTTTATATATAGATTGTTGCATTGTTTTCAAAGATTTATAAACTCTTTGTCTACAGTTATTTACAGGCATATGAGTTATAATAAATAATGATACAATCTTTAAGGCATTTTCATAGTTTTCATAAAAATAATGCATCTATTTAAATAGTGAAAATTTTCTAACACATCTTTTTATTTTCTTCAACAGCACATTAATTTTTTTTTTAACATTCTCATATGTATGGCGCGTTACACCCACATTGGGTATTTATGATGCCCATGTTAAAAGTTACTTTTCATGCATTTTAATGCTTATTGTTCTTTTGTTGTCAAAGAATTGCTTCATAAGAGATGTTGAATGAAAGAATGTATGAGAGGAAATAGAGAAGAAGGCCAGAATGTAGGACTGGCCTGCGAAAGATTTTCGTTCGTTAAAATAAAAAAAGTAATTTTTTGTGAGAGAAAGTTAGTTGTATATCGTTTGCAGTACTCTGCAGTCAACCCACCGCCCACCATTTATTAGCTGTTCGTGATATCTTGGTAAGTTTACTTTAGATAGTGTCCTATGTTAAAATCCCGAGAGAAGACTGGACTCAACAAGCACATCTTTAAACTTATTATCTGTTGGGATTATTGACTGACTTTGGTCTACACTCCTCTCTTCTGTCTTCCCTTCCATATATCTATTTCTTTCTCTCTCTCTATTATTCCCTCAACACATACTCCGACAACAGTTCCTTTCAACGATAAGATAAAAGATTTATTAATAAAAACTATGTCTGGTGTATGTATGGATATTGTCTATGTAGTTTGTATGTTCTTCTAGTGTGGCTGCCAGATAAGATGTTGATAGATAGTCTCCGTGGTTTCTCTCGTCTCTTCTCTCAGCTAGAGTACAGGACATGACATAGATACAGAACGGTCTCACCCTGACAGCTCCGTCTGCTTGAGTCGGTAGATATATCCGTTTTTTGTAATGAAAAATGTTCACCACTGTATGAATGTATTTAACCCGATCACCATATGCTGTCAGCGTAAACTGAATGGTTGTTATTATCTTATAGCGTTCTTAATTCCATCCTAGAAAACACATCGAGTTTCTATTGTTCTCTATTTTTGTCCTGTAAAAGTTCTACACTGGATAGTTCTTAATTGATATAGGCACTTTGTATGCACCTTGCAACTCTACGATACTGAGTTCATTGGGTTTTTTCTATTAGTTTAAATGATCTCTATTTTCCGTTCTCTGTCCTCCTGACTTATTAATATGCCACTTCTTTTCCTTCCTTTCTTATGCACAAGTGTCGTGCGTTATTACTTTAAAGTGCTTTCTTGTGGGTTATCAACACTGGGTGATCTTGACCACAGCCATCTGTGTTATCTTTTAGTTGATAAGTCCCGCACTGGTATGGAAACCTGTGTGATATACATTTAAGAATGAGATCTGTGTCTGCTTCCTCTTCTCTCCTATGTGAGTGTCTTTTCCTCCAGCCGAAATGAAAAGGCTTCCGAAAAAACCCACTCTGACATAGGATAGAAGATTCACCTAATCGTCTATACTATTCCTACTAATAGAAAGCAATGTTAAATGCTATTCATTCACATCTATATTCCTATGCTAAACTATAGCTAATATATTTATACCTTATTTAGGCATCTATGTTCCTGGAATCGAAAAAACACTTAGCGAATAACACACTATTATCCCCTCTTTCCATCATTAGGGACGTGTATTTCTATTCCCACTCAAGAACATATCTCCTTCAGGTCAGTTTGGAACACACACTAACTTTACACAAAGAATTGACCCTCTTTATATCGGTCATTTATGCCGCATAGTCCTTGACATTGCTGGACACCTCACATCCAGACTGCATTATCATTGATTAGTGGAAAAATTACCGCTCTGAACCGTTTCCATTCTTCATACATTCAGACCGGAATATGCTATCCAATAATGCTGTCTGCCTTTGTTGCAAACCAATTTTTCCACGCGACAGGTTACCTGTACTGTTGGCCTCCTTCTGGGGCTTGACCTAGAAACTCATGCGCCTGGTCACTCCTTTGTTGGTTAACCCTTTTCCTACCTGGTTAGTAGGGTATACAGTCGTCCATCTGGGAATCGTTAACTCTTCAGTATTTCACTACAGAGGCCCCCTCTTAAGAGATTAGACCGCGTCGAATCTTTCTCACTGTAGGTTTGATTCCCATGATCCACAATCCTAGTCTTCTTCCTCCGGAGCTGAATGTCTGGATAAAAAATCTGCTCCTACATTCTCCTTTCCAAGAGTATTCCACTTGTGAAGTCCCGTTGCCGCAACAACTTCCATCACATCCACCGTGCGTTGAGCTTCTGCGAAGTAGCTATTAACATCACGTGTTGATGATATGATTGGATCCTCACATGGCTCATCTCATTATCCAGTAGGCGCTCTAATTGACACCCTACTATACTACTAACGACTGAAACTAGTGTTGGCTCCTCGCTCCTGTACGTTCAGGTCGACCTACTTTCGACTTGCGTCAGCGACGGCTCACAATACAAACGGATTGTCCCATCCTGATTGTAACACTGCTTCCATGTCCTCTTGGTTTCCCCCGGTTTTTCCTCTGGGGATGTTCCGCCTCGTCCTCGTCGGACCGAGTCGTCTTTCCCAAACCTCCTGGACTTTTGCTTCCAGGACCATCTTGGGCGATATTGTATCTGGTCAGCCAATCTTTGGTTGGAGTCCTGGGTAATTCTCGCTTTTCCCGACGTTACCCACCCCTTCTGAACTTGGTTACCGGTGAAACTTTCACTCTTGTCCTTTCCCTGACTTGTGATTTCCCTCCTCCTGTCGTTGGGTAAATCTGACCTATCACGTACTGTCCCATAGGCCCTCCTATGTTGTACTGGCGATCTCTGGTCTTCGTCTGGACTGGTAACCTTTGTCCCAATGGCTGCCATCACCATAAAGTGCGAAGCTTTGCTCCCGGATCTCTCTTCATATTTCCTAATGAGATGTCTAGGGAGATTTTTCTTCTCTTCCCCGATCCGTATTTTGTAGATGTTCTTGGACACCACCTTTTCCACAGGATAAGGTCCTTTCCATCCTACTTGGAGTATATTGGTCTCTGCTGGACTCCACACTTCCACTTTGTCTTCCACTTTAAGAGCTAGTTTCCTCTTGAATTCGCTTGTTGGGTGGTGCTCTCTGGCACTCCGAACAAGACTTCACCCACCGGCGTACATCTCCGGTCATTCCTGGCCAGCAATAATGGCCGGATATTTGCTGCAAGGTCTCTCTGACACCCATATGTCGATTCTCGCCTATGATGTGTCCACTCTGAAGAATGTGAGGACGGTGGGTCTCTGGAACCACCCACTGCTCATGCAGGTTATCTCCCCTCCCAGCTCTCCGATAGAGTAGTTGATTCTTCAGAAAGTACTGTCCCCGTTCTGGTGGCTCAGCACTTCTTTGCAGCTTCCTGTAGCAAGGATGCAACGTAGTATCCTGCCTCTGGGCAGTATGCAATTCTCCTATCCCTGAGTTGTCGCATAGTGTCTCTGCCTCTTTTTCCTTCCCTTGAGATCCACTGACTACTGTTCCCTTGTGGGCTTGCTGTTTGGGCATCCCCAAAAAGACATATTTCGTGCCAATGATCATTGGAAATAAGGAGTCAGATAATACAGCAGCTGGAATAATGCCCGTGACGTACCTGGATTTAATCTCCACCTTGGCGATTGGCAGCGTCATGGTAACAGCACTCCTCATTGCCGGCTGTATTTCTATGGTCTCCCCTGTAAGTTGGTCTGGGCTTACCAAGCTGGCGTCCACCACCGCTTCCCCATCCAAACCGGTATCGTAGAGACAAACAACCTGCTGGCCATTGACTTCAATAAGTTCAACCACAGGTGGTCTCTCTTGGTCCTGAGTGTCTTTCATCTCCTTGACCGTTTCCTTGCCTTCCTCTTTTGATTCCTCGAGGTTGGTTATGCAATTGGCGTGTTTGGCCTTGCATCTGCAGTCCACAGTATTATGTGTTGTCGACTGGCAGTGAGTGCACTCTGTTCCCTTCCTAGGTTTCCCTGTGTCCTTTTTGTTCCTTTCTCCTTCGCCGACCTCAGCCTTGTCTGTGATCACCGATGTAGGAATCACTTTGCATGCTGCGAAGTAAGAACTTTTAGGTTTCGATCTGCAGTCTTTGGTGTTGTGGGAGGCCGCCTTACAAAATGAACACCACTTTTCAGACCACTGTCGTTTCGCTTGAGAATTCGAGGTGCTCTGGTTTCCTACCTTCACCTTCTCTGAACTCTCCTCTGTGTGCTTTATATAAGGTTCCCCTTTTTCTCCTTCCCAGTTTTTATGTTTCTTTTTCTCTGGTTTCTCCTGACCTTTGGTTTGTGTACTTAGTTCCTCAGTTTCACCATGTACTTCCACGAATCGTTCCGCCAGCTTATTCACCACATCAATCCGTTCCGCCCCTTGTTCTCCTAAGAAGGTTCTGAGAGGTTTCGACATTTGCTTTCGCATTTGGTCTACCACCATCATCTCTTCGAGACTCTCATAATCCCTCGTGAATTCTGCCAAGTCCATCCATTTCTGGAGATAGGATTTCAGCCTCAGACTGTAGGCGGCGAATAGTTCTCCCGGCTCTCGTCTAGACGATCTAAACTTCTTCCTATACGTTTGTGCGGTTATGTCAAAATGTTTCATCAAAGCGGCTTTTAATTCCTGGTAATTATTTTCCTGTCCTGGTGGTAAGCGTGTGTACACTTCAAATCCCGAACCGATTAAACCCTGGGATAGTTTAAGAGCCCATCTGCTCCGATCCAGCCCCATAGCGACTGACATTGCTTCGAAACGAGATGCGTACTGGTCAAAGCGTTCCTTAGACTGATCGTAGACAGCTAAGGGAAACTTCATGGCATGGTAACCATGTCCACTCATATGGGTTGCACCAGGTGAAGAAGAATTTCCTTCCACTCCATCTATTTCTCCCTTAGTTTGTGTCTTGAGCTCCAGTTCTCGCATGCGGTATTCATGTTCTCTTATCTTGTGGGCTTCTTCTGCTTCCAACTGGGCCTTACGCTCCTCCCTTTCCGCTTGACGAAGTTCTCGCTCTCTTTCTTGTATGTATTCCGTTAGCTCGGAACCAGCTAAACCAATTGCCTCCCCATTGGCCCTCAGTTCGGCTGTAGTTACTTTAGGAGTTGCCATAGTTACAGCAGATAAGTCAGCACGTTGAGTAAAGACACCTCAAAGCAGTAAAGAATACTCACTATAAACCGATAATCTACCTAGAACCTATATCATTTATCTATATCTATTACTTATTATAAATCTCCAACACCACACAGTACATCACAACCACTCTCTCATCCACAAGAGGAGATATAGGATAAAGACTTATGTAGACGTGTGACCGTGTGATTAGGTATGTAATGTGTCTTACCACCTATCCACATTCACTCTGTCTGGAACTTTCTCACTGCAAAGTCACCAGCATTAATGAAATGTTTCTACCATAAATGTAATGGCACCATATATCCAATGGACGTCCTTCCATTAAAAGTCATCAATATATACTTCTATTTATTCCAATCAGTATGTCCCAACATGTAGGTACTCCGCTATGCCTGTGCCAATATGCAAGTACCCCTTTATTCATATGCCATGTTATGCCTTCCGGTCATATGGGTATAATGTATGTACGTACCCCGCTCGCTCCACCAATTATGTCCTATGTTAAAATCCCGAGAGAAGACTGGACTCAACAAGCACATCTTTAAACTTATTATCTGTTGGGATTATTGACTGACTTTGGTCTACACTCCTCTCTTCTGTCTTCCCTTCCATATATCTATTTCTTTCTCTCTCTCTATTATTCCCTCAACACATACTCCGACAACAGTTCCTTTCAACGATAAGATAAAAGATTTATTAATAAAAACTATGTCTGGTGTATGTATGGATATTGTCTATGTAGTTTGTATGTTCTTCTAGTGTGGCTGCCAGATAAGATGTTGATAGATAGTCTCCGTGGTTTCTCTCGTCTCTTCTCTCAGCTAGAGTACAGGACATGACATAGATA